>JAULJZ010015497.1:0-10844 GCA_032270985.1 Heliamphora pulchella | reverse complement strand
CACTGAAATGAGTTGAAAATGTCATAGAAAACAAAAAAAAAAAGAAAAGAAAAAAACAGTCAATCAGAAAAAATAAAAATAAGTCTAAATAAGGCAATGAGCCAAATTAAATATTACTTAAGGCCCTGTTTGGCATAAAATTTGTAGCTTTTGCTTCTATCTTTTCTTTCTCTTTTGACTTCTTTTTAATTTTTTTGAAATGTCTCCATGAGATAAATTCGGAAAGTAAAAAAATTTAAGTGAAAAATTAAAAAAATTCACTAAAAATAAAAATAAACAATATAAAAATTGGCTCATTATTTTTTATTTTTCTGAAATTTTTAAATATTTTGATCAAAAAAATTATTTTCCCAACTTATCTCCATGAAATGAGTCAAAAAAAATTAATAAAAAAATCACTAAAAATAAAAATAAACAAATAAGTAATTATTCCAAAATGATTCGTTATTTTACATTAAAAAAAATAAACAACATAAAATTTAATTTATTCTCTTGTCTTTAGTAAATATTTACTTTTTGGTTTTCTTTTTAGTGTTTTAATTTATTTTAGCAAAACGATCCGGAAAAACTTAAAAAATCTAATTTAATTTATAAAGAAAAAAGTTAAATTGCCAAGATTGTAAATTCAAAGATGGTTGGTTTTTCTGATGAACGGTTGTGATTGTATGGTGGTGGGTGGTCCACAGCTGCTGCAGCTACTGCTGAAAGCTTCTCAAGATAAAAGGTTTGTGTGTGAAGAAGCAGACAGGGCACTCAAAGCAATGGTGGGGTCCATGGCTCCTCTTCCTCTGCTCCATAAGCTCCGGGCGTACGTTAGCCATCCCAACCTTAGGGTTAGGGCCAAAGCAGCAATTTGCATGTCTCACTGTGCTTCCAAGATGGTAATTCTTCTAAATAATATGAATTTATACTTCTTTTGTAAGATAATATATAGATAAAATGCTAATGCATTATTGCCTGTGCTAAATATATTAATATTTATAAAGTATATTAATAATAATATAAAAAAACCATGATATACAAAACCGTGAGAAGAGAGGCAGGCCACGATGAGTTAATAATATGTAATATTATCTTGCATTAACAAGAAACTACTTTCACACTTGAACTCGTGATTTTTAAATCACACAGCAACAACTTTATCGTTGCGTCAAGCCACACATAAAATCCTCTAACTTTATAAAGTATATTAATATTAAAAAAATAATTAACTTTATTAACCTATTAAACACCTTTCACTAAACGGTGATTAGCATGACCTTTCAACCATGATGGACCATAGATTTTACTCTCCATCAAATATGTTGTTGTTTTTTCATAACTAATTTATAAGATAGATTGATTATATTTGTTAAAAATATAAAATTGCTCTAGAATTACTTTATTTTCTACTATAATTATTTAGTAATTTCAAAATACAAACAGTTTTGCATAAAACTGCTATTATGCACGTAGTGATCTATTTAGTGACGTTAGTGAATCACCCTTGGGCGAGACAATATTGGCATATTTTTATGAGAATTATTGTCAGATATTGGCATAACCGTAAGATTGATACATTACACAATAATTGCATTATGAATCCTCATTAGTGGAAGACAAAAATAAGACGCTCTAATCATGGACAAATTATTAAGTAGCATAACAATATCGAATGATATTACTTGTCTAAGATTCTTATTTAATTATGTAGCAAAAATATTTTACGTGCAACTATATATGTTTGAGCATCTTTGTTGGGAATATATGAGAGATAAAGGATGATCTACTCAGAAACAATATTGGCTACTTTATTGACTAAGTAGAAGACAAAAATAACAAACTTTATTTGACAAACTTTAATAATTAGTTAGCCACAATGTCAAGTGACATTACTTACGTGGTGCTTAAATTCAGTGACGTGAAAATATCTTGGGTGTGACAATGTTGGTGCATTTTTATTAAATAAGTTAGAGACAAATGATGACCACACAATATATATATTTGATATCTCAGGGTGTTCGGGGGTCAACTTACGCGCACCCCGATTAAATTTGAGAGACCAATCTTACTGTTCACTTACGGAAGGCCATTTAAAATCAAGGCTTTTTACCTCACATGAACTTGGCTCCAAATAGTTAATAGCATAACACTTACAAGATTCGAACCTGAGACCACCAAGCCACACAACCCTGTGGGATTAACTATACAATATATATATTGGGCATTCTCATCCGCTGAGAATGCTGCATAACACAACCAATGAACCCTAGTTTTTTCGGAAATATCTATGCAATTGGACTTTCTCATTTTGGTAGAAACACCAAAACCAAATAAATAATGACATTTCCAAGAATAAGAATAAATTTGCAAATTCCAATATTGCAATTTTAAAACATGTAGCGTATCACAGCTTTCGTTCCCAGAACACTAGTGGATAGTCCAAACAAGAACATGTAGCGTATCACAGCTTTCGTTCCCAGAACACTGTGCATAGTCTAAACAAGAAGATGATGATGATGATGATATGTTTGTTTTGAATTGGCTGACAGGAGACAGAAGCATTGGAAGAATTTGGGTTGGTTTCATTGATCCAAGTAGCTGCAGAATTGCTGAATGACAGGCTGCCGGAGGCGAGAGAGGCAGCTCGGAGAATGGTGATATGGATATACGAGGCGGCATTCGCAAGAAGAGGGAAGAAAGAAGAAGAAGAAGAAGACGAAGACGAAGAAGAAGAGAATCAACAAGAGGAGAAAGAGAAAGATGAGGCCTCATCATGGCAAAGCTTTTGCCAGTCTAATTTACCAATTCATGCGCAGTCATTGGTTAAAATTGTCTCTTCCCAGCAATACATATTTGTTGCACTCAACCACACAACACTAGAGTAGTAGCAGCACTAGCTGTTAGAGGCAGTGCAGGTAGTAGAAAACATGTTTTTTCACTTATAATGTTGTGGTGTAGATAATGTAAGTGAAAAAACAAATGCTCATGCTGGGCCCTACATCTGCATTTGGTCACCCAGCTCACCTTTTGAATCTAATTGTGTTTTGCATTAATGCTACACTATTGTGTTTTCAGATATACCTACCTGAACAAATTTTTAAAAAATGATGAACTGTTTTAAAAACAAATGAACTCAATATTATTATCCCATGAACTTGCTTTTTTGCATGTACTGATATCTTTTGCATGGAATTCCAGTTTTTTTCTGAAGTTTTACGCTTAAGGGAATAAATACGTTTTGGGCCATCCCGACAATTATGTACCTGCTAATCAGATGCCCACCCTGCCAAGAAAACAGTTATGATCATCAAAATGTGACCGAAGTGGATCCTAACTGGACAGAACTGGAAAAGAACAAAATGGAGAGGAACTTAACCCCTGTAGCCGTATCGACATAAAAGAAATTCAATGCCACAACTGGTGCCCAAATCGTGCATTGATTTGTTTGCAATGCCCATTATTGGCCAAAGGTGCAAAACCTTTGGCCAATAAACTTGGCCCTTAACAAGAACTTTGAAGCCATCTCCTCTATCACTTCCACTTCCCTCGATGAAAAACCTTTGACCCTCTATCACTTACACCAACCTTCAATACACAAGTTGTCAATGTAACTTTGTTGTACATCACACATCAATATACCAATACCATGTTGTACATCATATAGACTTCAAAATTATCCATGTTGTTTTCTAACATAAAGGAAATATTAAATATACAAGTCGCCTCCCAATCCACTAATTTCATATTTAACTAGAAAATAACTATGGAAATGTTACTATGTACAACCCAATATGATAACTAAAAAAATTGAAAACACAAATACTTGTAGCAGGGTAGGGACTTACCTGCTTATCCATATGAGATGGGGATGAACTTGCCTGCCTTTGCCTCCTTATTAGACCTATATCCATCATACAAGTAGTCTTAATAACAATATCCTCTCCTTCTTCAACCACGTTCTTTTTTCCTTTATACATTCCATTTCTTGTAACCTGATACCAAATGTAAGAGAGACATGCAGAGCGACAGTCAGTGATATATATAGTTACAATAACAAGTAAACATTGTCAGTTTGAATAACAAGTGCCACACAATTATAGAAGTGAGCACAATCAAATCGAGTAGCAAGCACAACTAGATTAAGTTAGTGGTAAACACACTCAGATTATGTCGAAACCACACAAGGTAACTAAAAGCAAATTTAGTTTGACTGATAAGCATAGAGTTTCATATAGAAAATTATGCATATACTTAAACTCGTCTCATGTTTAATCCAAATTTCAAATGTTGAAGCAATTGTATTTGGCAACTCCACGCATGGTGTTGTTTTAGATTTTCTTTCTTGTTCAAAAGTTTCAACAATTATCCTTAGAATAACCTTATATAAATACATGTAGGGCCAACTGATGTGGAAATGCATTCCTTTGAGGCTATGTTTGATTTATTGGAGTGACCAATGGAATGAAATGATGATTCCATTGGATGATCCATCCCAATGTTTGGTTAACAAAAAATGATAGCATATCAATTCAACAAGTAATCACTATTCCTCCCTTAGTTGGAATGGAAGTTCTAATGCAGATACTAAGAAATTGTCATTCTATTCCTATACAAAATTATTCCATTGAACCAAATACTACCTAAGAGAATTATAAGTACATAGCAGCAAACTTACGAAGCAACTCTCTCATCCATTTTCTTTGATGGAAAACCCACAACCCTTTTGCCTGCCTCCTCAGCTCTGTCCCCACCCACCACACCACTCCAGTTGAAGGAATGCTGTGTATGTGAAAGACATTGATGTTTCCCACATGAACACCTTCTCGATATCCTTCTTCATTCCTGGTGTAGAGACAATTCAATTCCATTTAACCAAAGAGCGCAAGACCATCTCAACTTCAGCAAGCGGTTGTCCTGCATAAAGTTGAAGTTGCCCTTTCATCACCACAATCACCTTCATGCTATCAGAGCTCACTGCCTCGCCAAGTTCCTGAGAAAAAAGTCGAAGAAATTATGTTTCCTTCTTTCATGTTAGCATCAATAATAAAATTCCATTAAAAATTTAAAGGGAATTTTGGGTTGGGACCATCTGCAACACGGGTGTAAGTCTCAGAATCATTAACACAACACAAATTATCCAGTTAGGATTCCCAGTGGAACCCGTTATAACTAACACGGGTGTAATGGTCTCAGAATCATTAACAGCGCACAAATTAGCCAGTTAGGATTCCCCCTGTAGTGGAACCCACTAGAAAGTTATAACTCCCCAATCAGCAGGCAACCAACTGATCACAGAATATGAATCTAGCCACTCTTATGTAAAATGCAAAGAAAGGTTCAGAGTTGAGTAACATCAAGTTTCTCACTTTTATTGACAAAGGAACAATGTCTACACCAAAATCACCGAGATCATCAAAAAAAGATTGCAGAAGATAGCAGAAGTTAGTGGCATCACCACGGTCTTCAAAAGCAACAGTATGAGATGAGTCAACCCCATCCTTTGAGTAAGGAGTGTCTGTTTTTAAGGTAAAAAGTCCCTTCGGTCCTTCCCCATCATGACCTCTGCGCATGAGAATAGCCTGAAATAGAATATCCTAATAAGATACACAATATCATCTTTATCCCAGACATGTGAAATTACTTTTTAATGAGATTCATTCACATAAGAAATTGAAGAGAAAAAGAGAGAGAGAGAGAGAGAGAGAGAGAATGAAGTGACTGTAAATGTACAGGATGCATGCACTTCTACATGAACTTTGTCCAGACTAAACGGGGTAAAAAAAGGAAACCAAATTAAACCTATGGACATAAAATGATTTCTAAAAAGGTGTTTTTTTTTTTTGGCCAGAGGGGAGGGGTGGGTGGTGGGTTATAAAGTTTCCCGATTTTGCAACCTCTGGATCTATAAACTGGTTTAGATACCTCAATCATTTCAAATTATTCAGCTACATATGCGAGGTTAAATCAAGTAATAAAGGTTTCATATACCCAGCGCCTAGTAGTGGGAACTTGAAAAAACCCCTTGTCAATCTTAGTTTAAACAAGTTTCGGTCCACATTTATGAAACACCTATTGCATGTCTTTCATAATAATTCGTTCCAAGATGATAGTCTCCTGTGCGGCAATCTGATAATTTTGAGATTTTTTGTTGAAATATCTACTAGAGCATATAACTAAAAAATGTAACCTATAACCTATATTAACCACTATTTGATCAATACTTTTAAAAAAATATATATCTTAAACGAGTGTCTCCACATGCTTCAAACAGCTATTGCATTCTCTGCTCTAGCAATTCATATCATGATCATTCGCAATTCCAAATCTTAAAATTCCATGCAGCATCTTACTAGATGACCTTGCATCATCAACACACTTGCTGAAGCCTTTTCATGGTTCTAGTGATTTTTCCTTTGTTAGAATGTCTAAGAAAAATTTATGCAAAAATTTGTCCAGTCTAAAACCTGAAGCTCAAATTGGGGAAAGGCTTAAAAGAAAAAAACAGCAAAAAGGAGAAATTAATACGATGCTAATAAGAAGATGAAATAAATAACATATGCAAGATTTCTAGTTACATACTAGGACATAAGGAAGACCCAGCCACCAAAAATCAGCCCTATCATCTGATTGTTTAACCTCAACTTTGCCTGCTGCTTGTTTCATTCCAACTTGTCTGGTCTTTGAAATGCTATTCCTTGGCAACAGATCTGTTCCATTAGATACTCTGGTAGTTTTGTGGATTTCTTTTGTCAGGCTCTGAGAATTTTGTGCATCTAACATGCTTGATTTTCTCAATTTCCCACCTTTAACTAAAGGCCTCTCAAAACCAGTCTCTGGCGTGCCACCTAAATATTCAAAAGGTAACTGAATAATGTACAGAACACAAATAGGAAAGAACCTCATGTTAATGGTTCTAAGAGGGAAATTCTATGGTGTGCACACCCCTTGATTATTTTTGTTTCGGTTTTGGTTATGACAATTTCAGGCTTTGATTATGATACTTTTAGGCTTAATTATGATCATTTTAGACTCTACGATGCACACCTTTGGTTATTTCAACTTTGGCTTTGGTTATGACAATTTTTAGGCTTATTTCAACTACGATGCGCCCAAATAATGGGTGCACACAATAGTATTACCCATTTTAAAAAGACGCAATACAGTACTTCAGCAGAAGTACCCAAAACTTATGACAAGGCAGAAGAAAATAATTTTTGAAAAAAAAAAACACAACCATAATTTTCATTGATTGTCTCAATTTTGTGGTCCAAATTTGATCACTAATATGAAAAAGTCTCAAAATAGGCTATTCATGATGGATTTGAGAGATCAATAAAATGAGTACTGATTCACAATCACCACAGAATTGCAAAACAATCAGAGAATTTATATAGCAGACTTCTAGTAACTTAAGTTTGAATATTCGAATGATATTGTAAAACATCTACCAAAGATTACACAATTTATAGGATTCGATTAAAATTACCAATCCCAGGTTCAGGTTTGGAATTCTCCTTTGATTGTTTCCTTTCACTATCCTCCTCTAAAGGCGAAGAAACGCCGCCCTGTGAATCGCCATTGTGCTGGTCTAACTGCCGTTCTTCGTCCAACAAATCAACACAATCATCATCAACACTTCCATTTTTTATTGATTCATCTTCAATAACTGAACGGCTACTTCTATTCTTAGTGATCCTATAATCTTCTGAACCCTGAAAGCCCTTGGGTTTATCACTCAGATTAGTTGAGGAACTTCTGAATTTAAACTTCTTTTTAAACATCAGCGGCTTTCTCGCATCCTTCATCTCCAAATTATCTCTATCTACCCCATCTTCGGCTTCACCATCCTTTCTTAAATAACTCGCTGGAAGCACCAAGGGCTTCTCACGGTTATTCTGCAGCCTCTTCCTCAGCTTAACTAGTTTGGTCTCCACCTCCTTTTCAATGCCTGTTTTAACAACCTCACCATTATCCAAACCCTTCAACTTCAAATCCGATTTCTCTCTCTCACGCGCATCCCTTGCCATTGCTTGAATTTCAACAATTTTATCTTGCAATTCAGAATCACCATCAAGCAAAACCCCACCTTGTTTGAACCCAAATTTTCCTCTAAACGAAACTCCACTTCCATTCAACAAAATACTAGGTTTTTCAACCCCAGTTTTACCTCCAGTATCAAAGTTTCCATCTTTCTGGTCCGAATTAGCTGGCCCCAATACCAAAACAGCACAAATTGTCTGAAACACAAAAGCTCCGACCAAGAACAACCCCAATTTAAAGACTGGCATTGTCAAAAAAACGCCGACATCATCACCACTGAGAACTCCAGAAGTTTTCGAGGATTCGGAGATTTGGAATTCTCGAGTATCCGATTCCGTTTCTTCGCAGGTGATTTGGCCGCGGGAAAATTTAGATTGGTTCCCATGCGGAGATTCAACAGGAATTACAGTGATTTTCGGAGATTCGAGAAGGAGATGGTTAGGATAGGGTTTTGTTAGCGTTTTGAGAAGTTTTTGGCGGAGATAGTTTTTCCTCCTGGTGGGATGTGATGGGAATGGAGGAGTGGACATGGAAGAAGAAAACAATCCTACTAGATTTCTACGTGCCGGAGGGGAGTTAGCATAGGGTGGGAGGAAGAAGGAGGTGGCGCACTGCGACACCGCCATTGATAAGGAAAGACGACCTGGAGGCGTATTGCGCCCTCACGGCCCTGCTGCAATCTGCATCCTTGACGCTTTTGCTTCGCTCTAAAGTGCACCGAAGGTCGACACTCGGCAAAGTATAAACACCGGATTTTTAATTCTGTAATGCTATAGTTAATCTTAAAATACACTCTTCCAATCACTTTTATCATCTCAATCATTAAATAATGAGTTTAAAAAAATATATTTTATGCTAAACACATCATTTAACAACTAAAATGATATAAATAGCTGAAAAATATATTTTAAAAATGCATGTAGCATTACTCCTTTTAATTTTTCCAAAAAATTTTGACTCTTTTAAGTTATAAAAAAAATCATACACGAAAAGTGACTGACTTGAAAAGAAAAAAAAAAAAAATATATATATATATATATATATATATATATAGAAAATTTTTGTTACTTATTTAATTTGAAAAAATTTTAATAGAAATTCACTTTTTAACTTTCTGTTCTTAAACCTTTTTTGCATGATTTGTTTTATGCAAAAATACTTTTCTTTTTTTTTTTGTAAGAAAAGTGTTTTCTCAAAACTCATATTTTTTTTGCATTAACTGAATACACATAAAAAAATAAAATAATTATTTTTTTTCTTTTTCTATTAAATGAACAAAGCCTTTAAAGTCTTTCCAACACTTTTTTTTTTTTTTTAAATTATGTTCAAGGTTGGATAATGAATAAAAATATATATAGATATTTGTATAAAATATAATTATATTTGTAAAAGTAATAGATTCTATTTTTAAAAATATATTAATATTAAAAAAATTTATTCTCATTACCTTTGATAGCATACCCCATTTTTAAAATAGAGAGACAAAGTATAAAAGAATATAATTTTTATTTATATTAATTATTTTACTATATTTACATACCAACACCACTTTTTATTTTACTCATTCATCTAAACTAACTCAACATATCTTTAGCTAATCTCTTTTTGTGTGCAAGCAGTAGTTAAGATTTTTTTATTTTTTATTTTTTTGTAATTTTAAGTATTTTGTTGCATTTAAAAATTTTAAAAATTCTAAATTATTAAATGTTTTAAATACTTTGTTTTAAATTTTTAATTTCTCTTTTCTTTTAATTTATCAAGAATTCTACAACAAACATCTAAAACTTGAAATGGGCGGTGGACTTGTTATCAATAGTAATAAATCCATTAAACCTTTGCTTCGGCCCTGTATGTATAGGATCCAATGCCATCTCTATTTTAACATCTATGACTTCCTTAGTGTCTATGGTCCATTCTTTTGATGTTTCGAGCAAAAGACAAATGTGGTGTTTAACATTATTAAAAGTAATAGCTTATAAGTAGTAGTTTGTAGTAGAAATTGTGTGTATTTAATAAAATTGTAACTTATAACTTATAAATAGTAGTTTGTAGTAGAAATTATGTGTGCTTAGTAAAATTGTAACTTATAACTAAAATAAATTTAAAAAATAGTTATAAATTGTAATAAAAATATAACTATTTAAAAAAAAATTATAATTTATAGTTAAAATTAATAGTATAAAACTAAAAAGTACTATAATTAACTTTGTCAAACAACCCCTAAGTTAGAAACAGATATCAAGGCCCCATCTCTCTGTAGTATCACGGGACTAGACTCGTAGGATAGAGAATTTGTTTGGGATAACTTTTAAACTTGGCTTTTAAGATGTGTTAGTTCTAGACAACCCAAGAGGGGGTGAATTAGGTCTTAAAAAATTAATAACAATTTTTTAAAAAAAATTAAAAATCTTTTAATATAGCAAACAATTATAACAAAATAAACAAAGATTAAAGTAATGCAAATATTAAAGAGGTTAAGGCTAGAGAAAATGAACTAGACACCGAAAATTTATAGTGGTTTGACTTCTTCTAAACTTATGTCCACTCCTCGAATTTTTTCTTAAGAATTTTCACTATGTAGAATATTTCACGGGCGCATTCCAAACTTTTACAATTTCAAGACTTCGCTTGAACTATCTAATGTTTACGGGCACATTCAAAAACCTATATCAGTTTCAAGATGATCCTATGAAAATAATTCTTTATTTTCTTCTAATCACTCTTGAACTCTTCTTTGATGAGATTTACTCACTCACTCAAATGATAAAAGGTAACTCGCCCTTTAATACAATAAATGAAGTAATTCATGAGAAACACTCACT
>JAULJZ010015496.1:0-38998 GCA_032270985.1 Heliamphora pulchella | reverse complement strand
AATAGCTAATTTTATATTTTTAAATATCTGTTTAGATTATTTAAGAACAGGTTGAACATATCCAAGAACACGAAGAACGGAGGCAGCACCGGTGGTGGTTCGGGATTTTACGGGCCACAGATCGCGGTAAGTTTTTAATGGTTTTAAATGGTTTTTTGGTGAGTTTTTTGCAGTATTTATGTATAAAAAATAGTATAAAATATTTTAAAAATAGCGGAAAAAAATACCAAAACATCCCAATTTCAGCGGCTTTGCCAGCGGTGGTTCGAAGACGATTTTGATGATTTTTTGGGCTATTTTTGAAATTATTTTTGGTCAAATTTTTAAACATAAAATAGCAGTAAAAAATACTTCAAAATACTATCAAAAATAAAAAAAAAAATTGAACCAAAATCACAACCCAAACAGGCGGCAAACAGGCTGGCAGTGGTAGCACCTGGCGGCAAGGTTTGAGGGCTGTTTTGGGGGCTGTTTCAGGGATATTATGGCACAATTTTTGAGGCATTTTTCAAAGCATTGTGTGACTGGATATTCAAGCTATTTTTGCACAAAAAACCAGCATAAAAAAGCACCAAAAAAGCCCAAACGGGCCGCGATTAACGGCGACAGCAGCTTTTAGGTTGGTTTTCAATAGTTTTCTGCACTATTTTCAAGCAATTTTTTTGTTAGAAAGATTCTACTTTTAGAGAGCTTTTCAACGGTATAAAGAACGTCAAAAACGGAGTTTGGATGAGGTCTGAACAGCCTCGAGAATTTGGCGATTCCAGGCGACAGCGCTGGGGTGTAGCGGAAGTAGCTTTGGGCAGTTTTTTGAACAATTTTTTAGGCTGTTTTTGGGAAAATTTTTTAATAAAAAAATAAAACTTTTTGATAGCTTTCTTTCGGTATAAAGTATGTCAAAAACGGAGTTCGAAAAGAGGTCAAAAAAGCCACGGAAAATTGGCGGTGCAGTGTTGTTGCAGCCAGCAGCATTTTTTGTGCTTTGGATAGTTTTTTCAGCCATTTTCTGTGCAGTTTCCTAGAAGATTTGTTGACAGAAAAATTTCATATTTCAATAGCTTTCCAATGATATAAAACTCGTAAAAAATGGAGTTCAAATGAGGAGGCAGCAAGGCAATGCCAGTGGTGGTTGGTGGTGGTCAGCTATTTTCTCTCTCCCGGGACTTCTTTGTGTTGATTTCATGATAGATATGGGACTAATTTGATATATATTAATATATCAGATAATATTAGGAAAGTCAAATGCAATCAGGACACAAAAATTAGAGAGAAAAGAAGATTATTATAACTTATCCTCTTTGGGAGATTGAAACGCTTCAGCGTTTCACTTAGATCATAAAACTGGAATATATGTATCGTGTTTATATATATATATATATAAACTGCGTGGACGATTACATATCTGTTTTATTTATCTTGTTAATTTAATTTATTTAAAATTTTAATTCTAATTAAAATATTTTGTAATAAAAAATAAAATTAAATTTTTTTAATTAATTTATTTTAATTAAACAAAAAAGCTTTAAATATTTTATTTTTTACAAAATATCATGTTTAAGATGAATTTTTACAAAATAGGATATCTTAAAAAAACGTAAGAATTAATTTCAAATTTTGAACTAATTAAATGAAAAAAATTTAATCAAAATAAATTATTATTTTTAAAAAAATATGTAACGAAAAAAAATAAATAAATATCTTTAATCACTATCTTAGATAAAAAGCTGAAGGAAAAATTGTGTATTTTTTAAATTTTATTTGTTACACATTTAAACGCGAAAAGATGGTTTGATAAATTAGAATATTTGGAATCGTGTACACAGGAAGATTTTTGATTCTTTCAGATAGTGTGTTTTTCAAAATTAATAAATTTGTTTTAATTAAACGAATTTTTATAACCCTAAAAAATATTTTAAAAATCTAAGTGGGAGAAAAAATTTATTTATAGATAAATTCCGCGGTCTCTAGTACCAGTTTGTAGGCAATGCAATTAAATCCTGCGTATTGACAGTAAGGCTTTCCTCCCCATTGGATATATTAATTGCGGTATTACCAGTACAAAGTTTCTTTAGGAATAATTCTGGATAATTGTTAGTGTGGATCACTTATCCATCTGAAGGGTTTATTGCGAAGTGATTGATTTGGAATTAGGTGATGGTTAACATTTTAGCTGTATATAATAGTATCTTCTCCATTTAAGTCACTTCTATTATATACTGGATTGAAGCTATGCCAGCTATTTAATTTTACTTGGCATGATCAATTACCTAGATAGTAAAATTAAAAAAAATTGGCCTGTCTAGTCTTATGAAGGATAGTAGACGTCCTCCCTTCGAGGCATGTTATTCTCAGGTTACCAGGCTGCTGGCGAATTAATTTTAAAATAGTACAGGGAACCAAATTAAAATGAATTCAAAATTTTACTCATCATAATAAACGATTTTTTTAATTATGTGATTCTCAGGACTAAAATAGCTTTCAATCCGCTCGCTTTAATACTCAAAGAAAACAAACTTATGGGACCAAATTTTGTTGACTGAAAAAGTAACTTGAATATAACTTTAACTACCAATGGTATTCCTTCAATACCAAAAAATGTGTCTGTTTTACAAATATGTTCTTCTTTTGGGCCGAAAGGCATGAAGAAAAAAAAAGTTCAGAAATAGGGATACACAGTTTCCAGGATAGTTAGTGAGTCATGAATTGATGTAAAAAAGCCAAAACGCAGATGTTTTCACTGCAATCAGACACGGCACTAGAAAAAATTATATCCAATATTTCTCAGAAGACAGAACAAATAGGGTAATTTTTGTTCACTGGTTGTAGGAATATGTTTAGCGGTGTTATCTACTAGTACCTGGCCTGTAGATACGGGAGCCACTAATCATGTCTGTAATTCATTGCAGAGATTTCAGAAAACTCGACAACTCAGTGATGAAAAAATATACCTGCATATGGGCAATAATACAAAAGTAACAGCAGTTGTAGTGGGAGATGTCACTCTTAGTTTTGGTAGAGATCGAGTTTTAATATTAAGAGATTGTCTTTATGTACCCTCTATTAAAAGGAACTTAGTTTTTATTTCTAGATTAGTTAAAGATAGATTTTTAGTTTATTTTAATAACTCTGTGGATATTAAGGATAATAAATGGGTTATCTGTTCTGATACATTGGGGGATGATCTTTATGTTATTACTCCTATCTCTTATACACTGTAACTAACTAAAATGAATAACACATCTAATTTATCATATAAGAGAAAATTTTCTTCTTTAATGAATTAAATGTTTCTTTAACACTTACGCTTGGGTCATATTAATCTAAAAAGGATAAACAAATTAGTAGCAGATAGACCTTTAAGTTCATTGAAAGTGGAGGCACTTCTAGTCTGTGAATCTTTCTTAGAGGGTAAAATGATCAAGAGGCCCTTTTTAGTCAAAGGCTATAGAGCTAAAGAATCGTTGGAGTTGATTTATTCTGATGTGCATGGTCCTACGACAATCTAGGCTAAAGGTGACTTTGAGTATTTCGTCAGTTTTATTGATGACTACTCAAGGTGTAGATCATTTACCTGATGCACTGTAAATCTAAATACTTCGAAAATTTTAAAGAATTCAAGGTGGAGGGAGGGAAATATCTGGGTAAAAGTATCAAATCACTACGACCCGACCATGGTGGAAAATACCTCTTTGAATAGTTTAAGGACTACTTGTCATCAAAAGGGATTACATCCCAGTTGACTGCACTTGGCACTCCGCAGCAGAATGGTGTAGTAGAAAGAAGGAATATGACTCTTATGAAGATGGTAAGGTCCATGATGGGTTATTCAGGTTTATCCGATTCGTTTCGGAAACTCGCTTTAGAGACAGCGGCTTACATTCTTAACACATGTGCTGAAAGAGAATGCGGATAAGTTGGAACCAAGGGTAGAAATCTGTTTCTTTGTGGGGTGTTCCAAGGGGACGAATGGTGGTCTATTTTATAATCCTAAGGATCAAAAAGTCATTATTAGCACTAATGCCCAATTCTTAGAAGAGGATTATATTATGGACCACATGCCCAATAGCAAAATTATTTTAGAAGAACTGAGAAAAAAATATCAATAGAACGAAAGAACATGTCACTGATATCCCATTACCTCGTCATAGTGGGAGGATTATCAGAACAAGTGCAAATCAAGAATAGGGTGCTGATGCACAGGATTCAAATTCTGCACATCGTGTTACTACTAGTACACAGACATAAGTAGTGCCTCGTCATAGTGGAAGAATTGTTCATCAACCTGATTGGTATATATTCTTAGAAAAATCTTTTGATAAGATCTCGACAAAACTAGATACCGAACCCTATAACTACAATGAAGCACTTTAGGACAAAGATGAAGATTTTTGGCAAAAGGCTATGAATTCATAAATAGAATCTATGTATTCTAATTAGGTCTGGAAACTTGTAGAACCACCCGAAGGGATAAAATCTATTGGATGTAAGTAGATCTACAAGAGGAATAGAGGAGCAGACAGGAAGGTTGAAACCTTCAAAGCTAGGCTTGTTGCTAAATGGTTCACTCAGAAAGAAGGGATCGATTATGTGGAAACCTTTTTGCCAGTAGCCATGCTTAAGTCTATTCGGATTCTCTTATCCATTGTCGCTCATTTCGATTATGAAATTTGGCAAATAGATGTCAAGATAGCTTTCCTTAATGGAAGTCTTGATGAGTGTATCTATATGATACAACCAGATGGATTCATTACAAATGGCCAGGAACACATATTGTGTAAGCTTAAGAGATCCATTTATGGATTTAAGCAAGCATCGAGGTCTTGGAACACTCAGTTTGATCAAGCTATTAAGTCATATAATTTTGATCAAAGTCTGAATGAGTCCTGTGTGTACAAGAAGTGTGACGAAAGCGTGGTGATCTTTCTAGTAGCTTATGTAGATGATAACTTACTCATCAAAAACAATGTGGGGGGATTATCTACAATTTAAGTATGGTTATTTGGATAGTTCGATATGAAAGACTTGGGAGAAGCTAATCACATCCTTGGGATCAAGCCCATGCGAGATTAGAAGCAAAAGATGTTGGGCTTATCACATGCAAAGTATATTGATAATATCCTTGCTAATTTTAGTATGCCGGATTCCCAGAGAGAATTTTTTCCTTTCAATCATGGAATCACTCCATCCAAGGATCAGTGTCCTAAGACACCTAATGAGATAGAGAAGATGAAGGCGGTTCCTTATACTTTAGCAGTAGAAAACCTCGTGTATGCTATGCTTTGCACTAGACCCGACATCTGCTTTGCCGTTGGCATGGTTAGTAGATATCAGTTTAATCCAGGGCAAGAGCATTGGACTGCGGTAAAAAATATAATCAAGTACCTAAAAAAGACTTAGGATTATATGTTAGTTTACCAGGGAGACAATCTAATATCTTTGGAGTACACAGACTCATATTTTCAGTCAGACATAGAGCTTACATCAAGAGACAACTTTACAAATCCTTTACAAAAAGCTTACCGACTAAGATTTTTGATAGTCATGTAGAGGATATAAGAGTCAGATGTATGGCAGCATGATTTTGAGTATAAGTGGGAGATTGTTAGGGTTGGTATACTGAAAATCATATTTTTAGTATTTAATTTTATTTTAATAAAATTAATTTTTTATTTTATGAGAATTTTTATGAGCAATGTATGTGTATCATTTCTTTAATATTATACATGGATGTCTAATATTCTGTATAGTATTTAATCTGGTGTGTAAAGTACTACTTACACACTGAAAAATAGATTTTAGATTCTTGCAGAATATAAGTTTTTATTCACAGTTTAGATGAAAATAGACATACCATCGGTACGACTGTAACATAGGGTTTTAGTAGGCCTGTCTTGGTAACGGGAAACAGATAATAGCGTCGTCTATTGTTCCGACTCTCTGTGCTAGTACACTTTGTGTGTATTGAACGGAATATTTGGGTAATTAATGTTATACTGACTATATAAATTAATATACACTCCAAGGTTATTATGAATAGTGCTTATTCTCTTACTCTTGAAATAATTATTGATTTGCATATATTTAATATTCGTTATTTTGATTCATTAGAGGGTGCGATCTTATATGGGTCTATATTCTTGGTGAGTTGGATAACTGTATTATTTATATAGTGAATATTAATTTTTGACGGAATTCACGTCCCGAAAGATCGGGATTGACGATACCCCCTTAAGGAAGCTTATAAGTTTTGATCGGGCCAAATTCTGCAGGTGGATTTGATTATTTGGCAGTCAAATAAGTTAAGAGAAAGAGTTTAAGGAATATCAAGATGCCGATTAAATTAAATTGTCAGTAATTAAATTTAATTGACGGTTATCGGGAATCTTAACGTGGAGAAAAATAGTAAGCATTTAATAAAACGAGCTCAATGCTAGATGGTCTTGAGATTATGGATCAGAGTGCAATTATAGTTCTTTAGTGGTGTGAACTGTAATTCAGTATTTTATGAAAATTACAGAAACCATTGTTAGTTTTCCATAATTGCAGACACCGCTATGACGTTTGCTTAATTGCGAAAACCACTGATAAGTATCTGTGCTCCATTGGAAGTCTTACTCATAATTATACCCCAGGTCCCTGTTATAGCTTTATAAATATGCGGGTAGACTGAATCAGATTCATAACTTGTCTTTTAAGACTAAAGCTGTCAAGGTCCCACCGGTACGCATTCTAGATAGATTGTCGCCCACCCTACATTTAAGAATCGCATATGGAAATACAGTAGAAGATCTGACAGGAGTTTCAATATGGATTCAAATTGTAGTTAAAGATTCAACCGGTAAAAAGGTATTCTTCTAATTTAACTTCAGATGCACAAATTTTATTTTGATCATTCGTCATCAAAAATTTTATCTGGAGCCTGTTTTGGCGTTTGCTTGTCTAGTTAATTTTTTTCGTTAATCGTTTGCAAAAATAAAGATCTCAGCAATCTTGCCTTCAATAGTTATTTGGAAAAGGTTAGAGAAATAGGCACGAAAAGTCCATATTTCTTCACTATAACACCTTTTCGGTTCATTTTCAATTCTTAATCTTGGATGTGTGTTAAGAGATGAGTTGAGGGAGATTTTGTGTGAGGTTGAGAAGAGAGTTTAGAGATTTTACTTACTTATTTTGAATATCTAACGGTGGAAGAATGAATGGATTTGGTTTTATAGAACCTCCTTGATCTTCCTAGTCTCCTTCTTTCCTCCTTTTTCTCTAAAACTTGAAGAACATCTCAAAAAATTAGAAATTCTGGACTCCCCACCCTCTTAGCCAAAAATATAGACGTGTGTTTCGTCTTGTTTTTATAGAGAGCTAAGATAGTGGAAGCAATTATGATTTGGAAGCTTTTAATTTAATTTTTCTCATTTCTATTGGTTGCATGGCATGGGGGTGGTATTTGAGAAATATTTTTCAGATCTTGGGCAGGGAATTTGGCTTGGGTCAGTTTAGGGAAGAGAAATTCTTATTTTGCATAAATTTGGGGTTTTGGTGAGGTATTGGTACCATATTGTGCAAGAAAGTGTCTTAAAAATTAATTTAGTGTATCTTTTTGGTATCCCTACTTACTAAAACATATTATTTTAGTAAGTTTATGATTAATTTAGTATTCCCATGAATTATTATAATTTTATAGTGATTGATTAATTAGGTGTAAGCTTTTAAGTTAATTTTAGCTAGTTTGACAAGATGTGACTTTTTGACTTATTTATGTGTGTAAGAACTTCAATAATAATTTATTTGCTTTTGTTAACCTACAATATTATACTATTATGTGACACCTCGTCTTCCAGACACGTCAGAATATACATAAGTATAAATAAAAGGAATATTCTAGCCATTCATTCATAGAGATACATAATAAATATTACATCATTAAGAGTCAACGTGGAAAAAAATATACATAAGCATTACAGTTTCACAAAGAAATTACAAAAATTACAAAGGTCGATCAGAAACTGTAAAGAAGGAAAATAAAAAAAACATGGAGTTCTTCATCTATGCTTTGCGTGGGTCTGCTTGCTCCATGAACTTATCCTGATCTGCGTATTCTTCTTCATAGAAGCCTTCTCCCTCTTCACCTGTGGCACGAAGCCATGAGCCAAATTCTAGAAGAAAACACTCTAAACCCTTAAAAAATCTCACGACACAAATTCAAAACAACACATTTCATACACCACTTAAAGCATTTATATCTCAAAGAGATAGGTAAGTTTGAAAGATGTAACATGATAGGCAGGTAAATACGAAGCGACCATTTATGCAAGGAATGTGATGAAAAATGTAATGTAAGTGCCCAACCCAACCATACTCCACAATCCAAACAACCAAGCAACAGGATTCCATGCCGGGAATTTCAAAGTAGACTTCATTGGACAAATTGAACACTTAGCCATCAATCGAGGCTCATTGTGAATAATAACTGGGTCGTTGGGCTTCATGCCCCTATTATTTTATTTAATCACAACGGCGTGGGGTGGGGACCGGTGCGATGTGGCTGTGATACCGAACGCGATCGGGACCAATGCAAATCTGGCTGTGTACCCAATGCACCCACCCTAAAAGTCGTGATGTTATTGCCTAGTGTGAACCCGAAGTTTAAGGTACCAGTATCAAAATGCTAGCGACGATGGTGCCCAACAATTTCCATTATAAACAATACACCGGGGACGCACCGAAGGTGTTCACAGGTAATATATCGCAAAACGGTATAAAAATCGGCAACCAACGACACCCTAGACTCAAAACCGAGAAAGAGAAAAACTCCAACATGTCCCAACCACCAATGATATGTACAGAATGGACTCCAATATGCCATGACATGAGTATAACAATGCACATGGTAGTACAACATGCATCTCAAACTACTACTTATTGCATGACATTAAACTAGGCATGGCATAGCACAAAGTACAAATCTTTAAAGCATTGAGTCCAACCATGTGAAGCATACAATACAATTCTCAAGACATAGTTCTAATTTTATGGAATGGTCATTAATCATTACATAATCACTCTAAATCATTATATCCTCAACTTAAATCAATTAAAACAAATAATTCAAGTCTCACAACTAGGGCATGTTCAAACACACACTCAACAACTTAAAGGCTAACTTTCAAGCATTAATTTAAAAATGACAGCAGTGTTTTGAGGTTCTTAAACATGGAGTTAGGTTCTAGTTTTTGGTCACCATTTAGATAAAAATATTCTCTACAGTTTTTATGTTTAACGCTAAGGCCAAATCTAAAGACAAATATGTGAATAAATTCATATAATTGAAAATGGTTTAGCATTTTACAGAAAATTTATAAAAAAAAGGGTCTCAGTTGGTCTCGATTTTAGGGTAACAAAATAGGTCCTATGGGCTTATTTTTGGATATGGTTTAGTTCAATATGTTCCTTACAAATATTATAAATAGTGCTCACAGTAGTTATTTGGAAAAAAGTTAGAGAAATAGGCCATTTTATAAAATGTGTTCATGTAGCCATCAAACACACACCAAAATCAGTCTTTAACAGAGAGTTTAAAAATAGTTTGGGGGTTCATTCGGAGGTTGTTGGGTCTAGTTTTTGGATAGAAACTAGATTAGTATGTTACCTACACTTTTCATGAAAATCACTTTAGGAATAGGTCACTAAAAATAGGTGTTTTTAGTTGCACAAAAATATGTAATAGGAGGTTCTATTACTCACTAAGTCTCAACAGTGACTTTCAGAGATGATTAGACTAATCAAAGCTCACTATTCTAGGATAATGTTTGGTGGGTAATTATATATATGTTGACTACTACTTTCAAATTTTGATCTAAGGTCATATCACATTTGAAAATGGGTTTTTGGGTCTGCAACACATATTGGTCTGAAACTGGCACACTTTGGTAAAATGGTGATATCTCGAGTTCTATTCACTCAAATCAGTTCACAAAAATTTTATGTAAAAGAGAACATCAAAATGGATGTCTGGACACAAAGAACTCTCTCTGATCATTTTTTTATATTTAGTTATAATTTTTCAAAAATCGGGACAGAGAGGTTAAAATGCTCAAATTTTAGGGCTACATGTGTTCTTGTCACCTAACACGTAGTATGTCAAGATTTGGTCAGTTTTCTTTCCATGCATGTGTTTTATACATAAATATCAATATTTCAGAACCCATATAAGTTATAAAACTCAAGAATACCAATATGCAAGCACATCTAATAACATACCAAGCACGAACAGTCCCTATTTCTTCACTATAACGCCTTTTCGGTTCATTTCGATTATTGATCTTGGATATGTGTTAAGAGATGAGTTGAGGGAGATCTTGTGAGAGGTTGAGAAGAGATTTTAGAGGTTTTACTTACTTATTTTGAAGACCAAATGGTGGAAGGATAAAAGAACATGGTTTTATAGAACCCCTTTGATCTTTTTGGGCTCCTTTCCTCCTCATTTTTCTCTCAAACTTGAAGAACACCTCAAGAACTTAGTAATTCTGGACTCTCACCCCTCTTGACCAAAAAATATAGACAAGAATGGGGTGTGTTTCGTCTTGTTTTTATAGAAAGCTAAGATAATGAAAGCAATTATGATTTAGAAGTTTTTAATTTAATTTTTCTCATTTCCATTGGTTGCATGGAAGGGGAGGTGGTATTTGAGAAATATTTCATTAGATCTTGGGCAGGGGAATTCGGCTAGGGTCAGTTTGGGGAAGAGAAATTCTTATTTTGCATTAATTTGGAATTTAGGTGAAGTATTGGTACTAAATTGTGCAAGAAAGTGTCTTAAAAATTAATTTGGTGTATCTTTTTGGTGTCCCTACTTGTTAAAATATATTATTTTAGTAAGTTTATGATTAATTTAATATTCTCATGAATTATTATAATTTTTATAGCAATTGATTAATTAGGTATAGGTTTTTAAGTCAAATTAAGCTAGTTTGATAAGATGTGACTTTTTGACTTATTTATATGTGCAAGAACTTTAATAATAATTTATTTGCTTCTCCTAGCTACAATATTATATTATTATGTATATTACTTATTTTAATAATCTTGGGTCATAATAATACTTGATTTGTACATCTTTTTCTTATTTTGAGCTTAAAAATATAAAAAATGACTTTTTGGGTACAAACTCTTAGATGGATGATCACTAAGGGGTATTTTTGTCATTTTTGTTGTTATTTTGTCTTTCGATACTTAATTGTATTTAAACTTAGGGTGTCCATATGTCAAATTCTGAGTTTTTAAGACTTTTTAATAGACGAGAGACAAAATAGTTATTTTTTCCTAATTATAAAAATTTTTATTTTTAATTTACTATTCCATGTTATTTACTTAGTTTAGGATGTTGGGTGTTTTCTCTGGGTATTAGGGCTCTGCCTCTTAAGTAATAGGTATTTTTAAGATTTTTGGGTCGAATTTGGATTTCGAATTGAGTTAGGATTTTTAACTTTTTAGCGACGTAAGATCTCCTTGGCTAATAGTTGCTAATGCTAGGGTTTGAACTGTGTCGTTATAATTAGGGTCTGAATCGAGTCTTTACAATAGCAGTGACTCAGATGAAAATGATACTATTATTTACAGGTAAGTGTAAACCATCACTTAATCCTGAATCAATCACTTGGCAATAAACCCTTCAGATGGAGAAATAATTCATACTAACAATTATCCATAATTATCTCTAGAGAATGTTCATACTAGTGATCTCATAATTAATTCCGTTCAATAGGGAGGAAAGTCCTAATACCAACACGCAAAATTAATTGCATCACCTACGAATTAGTGATGGAGACCATGAAATTTATTTGTGAATAAATTCTCTCTCACTTAGTTTTTAAAATATTTTTGAGCGTTATAAAATCTGTTTAATTAAAATAAATTTATAATTTTTGAAAATCACACGTTACAAATGATTCTAATTTTTAAACCATCTTTACGTATTTTTATGTGTAACAAATAAAATTTTTAAATTTTATTTATTTAAAAAATTAATTTTAAATAAAAATCATGAATTTAATTTTATTTTTCGTTACACATATTTCAAAAAAAATTATAAAAATTAAACTCCTTTTAATTAATTCAAAAAAATTCAAAATTAACCGTCACGTTTTTTCAAGATATCCAATTTTAAAAAAAATATCTTAAACGTGTTTTAATGTAATAAAATAAAATTCTAAATTATTTTTTCAATTAAAGAAAATTTTATTTTATTTTTTCGTTACCAAAAAAAATTAAAGTTGAGAAGTTTTAAAAATATTTTTTGAAAATATCTAACGCGAGATATTTATAGACCACAAATATATATATATATATATATATATATATATATATATATTTAAAACCCACATCACAGCGCCTAAAGGCCCTGGGAACCAACCCCGCATGCATATCTAAGCCCGAACATGCATAAAAACGCATATAAACATGCAAAATCGAAAACGACAAACACACGTCGAAAAACGCCGTAAAGATAACGGGTCAGGGTTTCACAGCTGAAGCCGAATATGTGGCTGCGGGTAGTTGTTGTGCACAAATTCTTTATATGAAACAACAACTTCAAGATTTTAAATTAAATTATGATGTTGTGGCAATAAAATGTAATAATACAAGTGCAATAAACATTTCTAAAAATCTAATTTTACATTCACGAACAAAACACATTGTGATAAGACACCACTTTCTTCGTGATCATGTGCAAAAAGGTGATATATTTTTTGAATTTATATACACTAGTGAACAATGGGCTGATATTTTTACTAAACCTCTAAATGAAGATCGATTTATCATTCTAAGAAGAGAATTAGGACTAATGCATATGCGTGAGGTTGTGTAATTTTAATTGAAAAGAGTTTTAAAAATAATTAAACTCATTTTTTCCTTAAGGCAACTGAACTGGTCCAGTATCATGCAAAAAGGGCAAAAGGGCACAATCCAGTCGACTGATCTCAGATCCAGTCAACTGACGACTCATCCAGTCGACTGAATACCCATCTAGTCGACTGAACCGTCGGGACTATAAAACCCTAAGGCACCAAACAGCTTTCCAGTCTCTGTCTTTTCTCTTCCCACTCTCGGCTTCTCTCTCCTAGGGCTTGAAATTACTTGGTTTTTTCCACAAAAGGCTTTATTTCATTCAAATCTTCATCCACAAAAACCTCTAAATCTTAGCTTTCCATCTCTTAATCCTTACAATGGCTTTGAGAACAAGAGGAGGAAAAGGCAAATCGATCGCACGAGAGGAAACCACCAACGAAACCGAGCAATGGTTCTCCACAAGACGAACCGAGACTCTCTACAAAACACATCTCCAGTCACTCGATCCTATCTTCGGTAAAATTCTAAACATGCGTTTCATGGATGCTTACTTCCCTCATATTCTACGTTTTATAGCTAAGCTTGGTTGGGGACCATATGTTTTCTATCAATCCAAAGGGGTTTATCCCCAAATTACTCGTCTATTTTATGCCAGTCTTGTTAAAGAAGAGAAAACCTGTCCCGATGATTACTACAATCACCTTGCTACCTATCTTTATGAAAAAACATACCGTTTTACTGATCAAAATATTGCACGCATTTTTGGAATGGGTAGTGGAGATTTTATATGTCCACAAATTTAATCTTCATCATGGATCATGGCACAAGAATTCACTCCCCAAACCTTTCTACCCATGATCATGACTAAACCTCCTCTCAATTTTGCTCTCACCCCATCTTACTCCCAACTCACAGTTGAGGTCAAAATTTTACATCTCATCATTACTTATAGCATATTGCCTCGTAGTGCATCTCACACCTACATCTCCTATCTTGATTGCTTTATATTATGGTGCATCTACATGGAAAAACGCTTTGACCTTCCATCTTTAATTTGTTAATGGATGCTTTCTAAAGAAGAGTCCAAAAGACATACTCTACCATATGGGGCTTTTCTCACCCCACTTTTTGAGTCATTTGGGTTTTCTTCATCTCTATCTAATTTTTTTACACCAAAACCCTTTGATTTTCTCACTACTACTACACTCAAGCAAATGGGGTATAGTCTTCAAAATGGGGAATGGCACCACAAAACTCACAGGCCAGCCCCTCAAGAGGAAGATGAGGATGCCGCCTATGCATAGGCCAATGCTCCTTCTCCTACTGCTCCATCAGTTCCTCCATCTGCTCCTACCACTACTGCTGATACTGCTCCTATCACACAATCTTTTTTAAAGAAACTGGTTAAATCTTTCTCCAAGAGTGTTGATAAAAAAAATTTCAAAATCAACTCTTGCCTCACTCGCATCAAGGATGCCTTAGGCATTCCTCCCTATGACGCCTCTTCACCCGAGGATAATGATGATGGCGATGATGATGATAGCTCTGCTTCTTTTTGATAATGCCAAAAGGAGGAGAAGCAAGTGCACAAAAGGAAAGCATGGGAAAAAAAATATCTTAGGAGAAGAAGAAGGAATCTATTTTGGAAATGAATGTATTTGCACTTTGGATCATGTACTTGTATGCTTTTGAAAGGTTGTTGTGTAATTATGCTTAGATGCTATTTATCTATCTTATTATGCTTAGATGACGTTTATCTTATGGATGCCGAATGGATAAATATATGCAAGCTTACAATAATCAAATGAATGATTGAAAAAGAATAATATTTGAAAAGATGCCTCAAAATTTGGAAGATATTTTATGAAATAAGTTTTCAAAAGGTATGATTGAAATGAAATTCAATATCTTCACATTTATGCATATTGTAAGGGGGAGTTATTTAACTCTTACACAAAGCTTATTATCTCTTACATTATTTTGCTATGTGTTTGTCATCATAAAAAAGGGAGAGATTGTTGGCCTAACAAGGTTTCAATGACCGTTTTGATGATAACGAACCTAAGTATCTAATTGAGCAAATTGAGATTGTTTACAGAAAATAAATGGTTAGCACAATCAAAAGATACAAAGTGGAAGCCATGAAGTAGAATTCAAGATAAATACTTTGGCGACAAGATTTTGGAACAATGCAAGAGTTGAAAAGTTGAAGGATTGAAGATAAAAGTTTTAAATTTCATTTGTAGGATCTATATATATTCACATGTCTCATGGATATAATTTTTGAAGCTCATAGGAATCCTAAAAATAATTTTTCAAAACAAGAAGTGATCAAATCATTTGAAAAAACGAAAGTTCTGGACTTTTTGAATTTCCTGTCGACTAAGGTATGGTTCAGGCGACTGAATTTGATTTGCCAAAATGAGAAAACTAGAATTAAAGAAGTCCAGTCGACTGACCAAACAGTTCAATTGACTGACTGGTGGTCCAGTCGACTGAATGGGTTAATCCAGTCGACTGAATAGGCTAAATTTCAAATTTTGTGCTGAAACGGCAACTTTAACATTGCCATGTTTAGCCCAATGGCTAGTCCAGAATTGAGGCCTATAAATAGAGCCTTTGAGCTCTGGTTTTATTCATTCAAAGCCTCCCAAACATTCTCACTTTTACACTCTATTTGTGCTTAAATCTCTTGAGCTTTTCATTCATATTTTTTGAGAGAAAAAGTTTTTAGATTTCTCTTTGAGCTTCATTAATATATTCTTTGAGAAGTGAGTTAGAGCTTTCATTTCTTATACTCATCTGCTCATTGTAGGAGAATCTCTTGTACTCGTTCTTGTTACTCCATTGTACTTGAGAAAGGTGTTTCTCAAAAGATGTTAATGCACCTATAAGAATTGGAATACTTGAGAAGTGGACATTCTTAAGAGAGACTACTCTGCCTAGACTAAAGAGAGAGGCTGCTATGCCTATTGAAGGAGGAATAGTGAGAAATCCTCATAGCGGTTAGCTTTAGGCAAGGATGTTAGCCGTTGCGCCGAACCTTGTAAAAATCGTGGTGTCGTATTTTTATCTCGCTTTATATTTCATTTTCATTATTATCTTGTTGCTTACTTTTTCTTCACACTTATTTACACTTATATCATTTATTTGTATTTTAAGTCTCAAACAAGAAAAGTTTTGAATCTTGTAATATTGTGAATTAAAATTAAGATACACTTGCATTTTAATCTTCAAATAAGAAAGTTTTAAATATTGCGAATTAAAATCAACATTTGCGTTAATATTTGAACAAAGTTTTTTAAAATATCCAATTCACCCCTTCCAACGTCTAGTTTGAACCTCCCACGGGCAAAACATTAAGATGGAAGCAAGAGATCATCTCAAGAAGGGCCAAGCGAGCTCCAACACTCTCCAAACACAAACCCAAGCTCTCATATATGCTCTAGAGAGAGAAAGATATGAAAAGAATGAGAAAAGAAGAGCGCTATGCAACTTTTAAAAAGTCTGCTCCCGGACAGTCCGTTTGAGCGGTCCCCTCACCCAGGACCTCTCTGCTACCTGTCTGCTTGAGCAGTCAACCCTCCACTCGAGCAGTCAACATAAGGCAAAAAACCCGAACCGCAAAAGCTAAAACTGAACCAAACACATGCTAAACATCATTCAACCATGTTCTCATGCAACTATCATTAGCAAACACATACATGCTCAGGTTTTAATTCTTACGCGACATCTTGGCATTTAACTATTTCCCCACGAAACCCAACATATTGGTTTTCTTTAATACAGGAAAAATAACAAGGGATCAAATCCCTACATCTATTGCCTAGATAGTAAGATTAGTAGAAATTGGCATGTCTGGACAAATGATAAGTAGTAGACGTCCTTCTCATCGATACATGCTACTCACGGTGTACCACACTGCTGGTGAATTTTTTTAAAATGGTAGAGGGAATCAATTTTAAAATAAAATTTCAAGATTTTGCTCATCATAATTAATGATTTTTAATTATGTGATTCTCAGTATTAAAATGGCTTTCAATTAGCTCACGGCCATACAAAGAAAATAAACTTACAAGTCTTAATTATGATTGATTGGAAAAGAAATATAGATATAGCTTCAACTGCAAAGGGTATTCTTAGGATGCTAGGAAATGTGTTTATTTCTGAAAAGGGTTCTTCCTCTAAGTCGAAAGATAAGAAGAAGAAAAAGGTTCAGAAACAGGGTGGCACGATTTTTAAGATAGTTAGTGGACCACGTACTAATTTGAAAAAAATTAAAAGATAGATGTTTTCACAACAATCAGGCACAGCATTAGAAAAAGAAATGTCCAATTTATCTCGGCAAGCAGAACAATCAAGATAATTTCTGTTAACTAGTTGTGGAAACATATTTAGCGGTGTTATTTATCGGTACCTGATGTGTAGATACAGTAGGCACTAATCATGTTTGCAATTCATTGTAAAGGTTACAAGAAACTCGATAACTTAGTGATGGAGAGATTTACCTATACATGAGCAATAATACAAGGATAGCAGCAGTTACAGTGGGAGATGTAACTCTCAGTTTTAGTGGAGATAGAATTTTAATATTGAGAGATTGTCTTTATGTACCGTTCATTAAAAGGAATTTATTTCTATTTCTAGATTGGTTAAAAAAAATATTTAGTTTATTTTAATAACTCTGTCGTTATTAAAGATAATAAATAATTTATTTGTTCTGGTACATTGGTGAATGATTTTTATGTTATTACTCTAATCTCTCCTACACTGCAACTGAATGAACTAAATAATACATCTAATTTACCATTTAAGAGAAAAAAACATTCTATAATGAACCAAACGTATATTTGGCACTTATACCTAGGTTATATTAATCTAAAAAACATAAATAGATTGGTTAAAGATGAACCTTTGAGTTCATTGAAGTTGAGGCACTTCTAGTCTGTAAATCCTACTTGGAGGGTAAGATGATCAGGAGGCCATTTTTGGCTAAAGGCTATAGAGCTAAAGAACCATTAGAACTGATTTACTCTGACTTTTTTGGACCTATGACTATCTGGGCTAAAGGAAGCTTTGACTATTTGTCATTTTTATTGACGATTACTCAAGGTATGGATACATTTATTTAATGCACCCTAAGTTTGAATGTTTTGAAAAATTTAAAGTACTTAACGCAGAAGCAGAGAAGTGTCTGAGAAAATGTATCAAGACACTTCAATCTAACCGTGGTGGCAAATACCTATTTGGAGAGTTTACGGACTATTTGTTAGAGGAGGGGATTACATCCCAACTAACTGCACCAGGCACTCCACAGCATAATGATGTAGCAAAAAAAAGGAATGGGACTCTTATGGAGATGGTGAGGCCGATGATGAGTTATTCAGACTTACTCAATTCATTTTGGAGATTTACATTAAAGACATCAGCTTATATTCTGAATTTGGTACCTTCTAAGTCAGTACCTTCTACTCTCACAGAATTGTAGGCCGAGCGCAAGTCTAATCCAAGACATATTCAAATTTGAGGGTGTCCAGTACACGTGCTAGAAGGGAACACGGATAAGTTGGAACCGAGAATGAAAGGCCCTTTCTTTATTGGATATCCCAAGCGAACGAAGGGTGTTTTATTTTGTAATCGAAAGGATCATAAGGCCATTGTCAGTGCCAATGCCTAATTTTTGGAAGAGAATAATGTAATGGATCACAAGCCCAAGAGTAGAAATGTTCATGAAGAGCTTAAAGAAAATATCAGTAGTACGGTTGAAGCGCCAGAGGAAAGTGTTATCGATATCTCATTGACTCGCCGTAGTGGGAGGATTATCGGGACACGTGCAGATCGTAAACTAGATCAGGGTGCTACCATTGACATGCCAGTTTTACAACTAGAAGAGCATGTGGGTAATGGTGCACAAGGTTCAGAATCAGCACAACATGTCACTGCTAGTACACAGATGTAGGTAGTGCCTCGTTGTAGCCGAAAGGTTGTTGTAGACACCCCAATTTGGTACCTCCCAATCTTAGGTGAATCTGATGATAAAAACAGTTGGAATGGTGCTTCATTTCAATCCACGGGAAGTGATCCAAACTCAGTATTTGAACCAAAAACCTTCAAACCAATGGAATTTTGTCGAAACATCCATAACTTGTTATGCAAGACATTCCCAAAGTGGCGACGCCATGTTCATTTTGGCGACCGCCAATAGAATCTCTTGGAAACCCTAGCCAAAAGTGGCGACCGTTGCCTTCAATCTGGCGACCACCAACTCATATTGTGGCGACCGCCAATAGAACCTTGTGGAACTTCTTTTAAACATGGCGACCGCCATGTTCAACTCGACGACCGCCAACTCTAAATAGCCTAACATGCCTAAAAACGTGGCAGCATCTCATTGGTTAAAAAATTCTATAAATACCGTACCCCTGGTACAATTTCCAGGACAGAATTGGAGAGAGAGATTTAGTGAGAGAAACTCTGCCGAGTCGTCGAGTAATTTCGAACCCCGATGTCGAAACCCTGTCGAAATACCGAGATTCGAACCTCCGACACCTACATTGACATCCTAGCTTGGAATCACCATCCGAGGATTGGACAATTGAAGCACATTCCCTGACTCGAGGATTCCTTAGCAATCCAGGTATTCTGTTTGGATCCCTAATCTTTTAAGCTCCATTGCCTCTCTTTTTGGAGTGATCGGGTCAAATTCAATTTTAATTTACATATTCCTTTCATTTACATAATTAATCTTGTTTGCTTCATGTAATTTAGTTGCTTTCTTTACTTCATTATTTTGGTAAACTTTTTAATATAGGAATTTCACATGCTTTTATTTCGGTTATACTTTTGATAGTTTAAGAATATGCATGTTTTATATGTTAGTTTAATATTATGTTTAGAATAGTTTGGCTTATTTTGTAGTAAACCATGTTTAGGTAATTTTAGCATATTTTTGTTCTTTTAGGCAAATCATGATATTTAGTTTGTCTTAAATAATATTGCATACAGGTGTGCTCTATGTATCCTTTAGTTAGAAATTGCATGCCGTAGAACTTAGAATTTTATCTTTTTTTATTTGGAGTGTTACGTACATATGTTATGTATTTTACGTATTTGATTTTGAATGTTCTCTCTTTGCCTCCACTTTCTTTATTTGGATGTATTTGAGAAATCATATTAAAGAACCAATGATGATTAGTAGAGGTCAACCTTACGGTTGGGTGAATGGGGTGCATAACACCTTTCTCGATTCGTACCTTAGCTTCCGAAACCTCTTTCTTTGGTTAAACGTTTTAAAAATCAGTAGCCATTTTTGTTTTTCTTAGTTTTTCTCAAAAACTAAGTGGCGACTCTATTTTCAACAAAAAGGGGTTTTCAAAATTTGGCGTTCAAGGTATTAAAATATTTTTCAAACATTTTTTGAATCCCATATTTTTTGACCATTTTCCTAAAACCCCAAAATCTCAGCGCCACAGTTGTTCATTAACCCGATCGGTATATGTTCTTCGTAGAGTTTTTGGACAGGATCCTAGAAGAACTAGATATTGAATCCTATAAGTATAATGAAGCACTCTAAGATTAAAATGCAAAATTATAACAAAGGGCCATGAATTTAGAGATGGAGTCTATGTACTCTAATCAAGTATGAAAACTTGCAGAATTACTCGAAGGAATAAAATTCATTAGATGTAAGTGGATCTATAAGAGAAAGAGAAAAGTAGATGGAAAGGTGAAAACCTTCAAAGTTAGGCTTGTTGCAAAAAAGTTTACTCAAAAAGAAGGGATCGATTATGAGGAGATCTTTTCGTCGGTAACCATGCTTAAGTCTATCAGAATTCTCTTATCCATTGCGGCTTATTTCGATCACAAAATTTAGTAAATGAACGTCAAGACAACTTTCCTTAACAGAAGTCTTGACGAGTGTATGTATATGATATAATTAGATGGTTTAATAGTAAAGGGTCAGGAGCACATATTATGCAAGTTTAAGAGATCCTTTTATGGAATTAAGCAGGCATCCAGGTCTTGGAACACTTGGTTTGATCAGGCCATTATGTTTTATGATTTTGATCAAAGTCCTAACGAGTCTTGTGTGTACAAGAAGTGTAATGAAAGCATAGTGGTGTTTCTAATACTTTACATGGATGATATCTTGCTCATCGAAAATGGTGTGGGGGGTGTTACCATTGGTGAATGTATGGTTATCCAGGTAACTTGATATGAAAGACTTAGGAAAAGTCAATTACATCCTCACGATCAAGCTTGTGCGAGATCAAAAATAGTGGATGTTGAGATTATTACAAGCTACTTATATTGATACACTCTTAGCTCATTTTAGCATGTAGGATTCTAAGAAAGGGTTTCTCCTTTTTAAGTATGGAATCACTATATCCAAGGATCAGTGTTTTAAGATAGCTATTGAGATAGAAAAGATCGAGGTGATTTCTTATGCTTTGATAGTATAAAATCTCATGTTTGCTATGCTTTGTACTAGATCCGACATCAGTTTTGCCGTTGGCATAGTTAGTAGATATCAATCTAATCCAAGGTAGGAGCATTGGGTAATGATAAAACATATAATCAAGTACATAATAAGGATTAGAGATTATATGTTGGTTCACCAGACAGATCGTCTAGTACCTTTAGAATTGAGACAATACTACCAAAATCATTATTTTTGTAAATAATTTTCAGTAAAAAAATTAACTAGATGGGCAAACGCCGAAACGGGCTCCAGATAAAACTTTTGACGACGAATAATCAAAATAAAACCCGTGCAATCAAAGTTAATTTAGAAGAATACCTTTTGTCGATCGATTCTTCAACTACGATTTGATTCTGAGTTGAAGCTCTTGTCAGATCTTCTACTGTATTTCCTTACGCGATCCTTGAACGTAGTGTGGGCTACGGACTATCGAGAACTTATACCGACAGAACCCAGATACATTTAGTCTTGAAAGATAAATTATGATATATCATCATAAAATTGGTTCAGCCTACCCGCATATATATAGGGCTATAACAAAGACTTGAAGAGTAATTATGAGTAAAACTTTCAGTGGAACACAAACACCTACTAGCGGTTTCTGCAATTATGGAAAGATGCAGCAGTTTCTATAATTTTTATAAAATACTAAATTACTGTTCACACCACTAAAGAACTATAATTGCACTCTGACCCATAATCTCAAGACCTTCTTGCATTGAGCTCCTGTTATTAAATGCTTACCATTTCTCCCCATGTTAAGATTCTCGATACCCGCCAATTAAATTTAATTACTGATAATTTAATTTAATCGGCATCTTGGTATTCCTTAAGTCTTTTCGGTTAACTTATTTGATCGCCGGATAATCAAATCCACCTACAGGATTTGGCCCGGTCAAAACTTATAAGCTTTCTTAAGGAGTATCGTCAATTTCGATCTTTCAGAACGTGAATTCCGTTAATAATTAATATTTTCCATATAAATAATATCGCTATCTAGTTCAATACAAACAAAGTGTACTAGCACAGGGAGTCAGAACAATAGACAACGCTATTATCTGTTTTCCGTAACCAAGACAGGCCTACTAAAACTCTGTGCTACAGTCATACCGATGGTATGCTTATTTCTAAACTGTGAACATAAAATTTATATTCTGCAAGAACTTAAAATCTGATTTTCTGTGTGTAAGCCGTACTATACACACCAGATTAAATACTATGCAGAATATTGTACATCCATGCATAACAAAAAAATGATACACATGCATTACTCATAAAGATTATCATAAAATAAAAAATTAATTTCAATAAAATTAAATACTAAAAATATGATTTTCAGTATACCAACCCTAACAATCTCCTACTTATACTCAAAATCATGCTACCATACATCTGACTCCCATGTTCTCTACATGACTATCAAAAGTCTTAGCCTGTAAATTCTTTATAAAAGAATCTGTAAGTTTGTCTCCTGATGCAATCTTGGTCACAACAATATCACCTCTCTGTACAATTTCTCGTATCAAGTGATACTTACGCTTAATGTGCTTGCCTTTCTTATGGACCCTTGGCTCATTTGAGTTTGCAACCGCTCTGCTATTGTCACAGTAAAGTGTAATAGCTGACTGAACTGAAGGTATCACATCTAGATCCAACAGGAAGTTTCTGAGCCAAACGGCCTCCTTTGCTACTTCAGAAGCTACCACATACTCGGCCTCCATGGTGGAATCAGCAATGCAGGACTACTTGATACTCCTCCAGCTTATAGCTCTACCTCCTAAGGTAAACACATATCCTGAGGTAGACTTACGAAAATTCCTGTCATACTGAAAATCTGAGTTTGTGTACCCCAAAGGTACTAGACTGTCTGCCTGGTAAATCAACATATAATCCTTAGTCCTTTTCAAGTACTTGATTATATTCTTTACCATAGTCCAATACTCTTGCCCTGGGTTAAACTGATATCTGCTAACCATGCCAACGGCAAAGTAGATTTCGGGTCTAGTGCAAAGCATAGCATATATGAGGCATCTTACTGCCGAAGCATAAGAAACTGCCTTCATCTTCTCTATCTCATCAGGTGTCGTAGGACACTTGTCCTTGGATAGAGTGATTCCATGCCTGAAATGAAGAAACCCTTTTTTGAAATCCTACATGCTAAAACGAGCTAAGATATCATCAATATACTTTGCTTATGATAAACCCAACATCATTTGTTTCCGATCTCGCATAAGCTTCATCCCAAGGATGTGAGTGGCTTCTCCCAAGTTCTTCATATCGAATTGCCTAGATAACCATACTTTAACCGTAGATAATGCCCCCACATCATTTTCGATGAGCAAGATATCGTGTACATAAAGTACTAGGAAGATCACCATACTTTCGTCACGCTTCTTGTACACACAGGACTCATTCGGACTTTAATCAAAATCATAAGACTTTATAGCTTGATCAAACCGAGCATTCCAAGACCTCGATGCCTGCTTAAGTCCATAAATGGATCTCTTAAGCTTGCACAACATGTGCTCCTGGCCCTTTGCAATGAATCCGTCTGGTTGTATCATATAGATACACTCGTCAAGATTTTCGTTAAAGAAAGCTGTCTTCACATCTATTTGCCAGATTTCGTAATCGAAATGTGCGGCAATAGATAAGAGAATCTGGATAGACGTAAGTATGGCTACCGGAGAAAAGGTATTCCCATAGTCGATCCCTTCTTTCTAAGAGACTCCTTTAGCAATAAGCCTTGCTTTGAAGGTTTTAACCTTTCCGTCTACTCCTCTCTTCCTCTTATAGATTCACTTGCAACCAATGAATTTTATCCCTTCGGGTGGTTCTACAAGGTCCTAGACCTGATTAGAATACATAGATTCCATCTTTGTAATTATAGCCCTTTACCAAAGATCTGCATCTTTGTCTTATAGTGCTTCATTGTAGTTACAGGGCTCGGTATCCAATTCTGTCAGGATCTTGTCATACGACTCTCCCAAGAATATGTACCGATCAGGTTGATGAACAATCCTCCTACTACGACGAGGCATTACCTGTGTCTGTGTACTAGCAGTAACAAGCTGTGCAGAATCTGAACTCTGTGCATCAGCTCCCTGTTCTTGATTTGCACCTTCCCGATAATCCTCCCACTACGATGAGGCAATGGAATATCAGTTACTTGTGGTTTCTCTTCCATTGTACTGGTATTTATTCTCATTTCTTTTATAACAATTTTGCTGTTGGGCTTGTGATCCATAATATAATTCTCTTTCAAAAATCGGGCATTGGTGCTAACAAAGATCTTCTAGTCCTTAGGATTATAAAATAGACCACCCTTCGTTCCCTTGGGATACCCCACAAAGGAATAGACTTTCATCCTCGGTTCCAACTTACCCGCATTCCTTTTTAGTACATATGCTGGACACCCCCAAATCCAAATGTGTTTCAGACTAGGCTTACGCCCGGTCCATAATTTTATGGGAGTAGAAGGTACTGATTTAGAAGGTACCAAGTTCACAATGTAAGCCGATGTCTCTAAAGTGAGTCTCTAAAACGAATCGGGTAAATCTGAATAACTCATCATTGACCTTACCATCTCCATAAGACTCTTATTCCTTCTTTCTACTACACCATTCTGCTGTAGAGTGCCAAGTGCAGTCAACTGGGATGTAATTTTCTCTGATTATAAGTAGTCCTTAAACTCTCCAAAGAGGTATTCCGCACCACGGTCGGATCGTAGTGATTTGATACTTTTACCTAGACACTTCTCCGCCTCCGCCTTGAATTCGTTGAATTTCTCAAAGCATTTAGACTTATGGTGTATTATGTAAATGTATCCATACCTTGAGTAGTCATCAATGAAACTGATGAAGTACTCAAAATCACCTCTAGCCTAGATTGTCATAGGACCACACACATCAGAATGAACCAGCTCCAACGGTTCTTTAGCTTTAAAGCCTTTGACCGAAAAGCACCTCTTAGTCATCTTACTTTCTAAGCAAGATCCACATACTAGAAATGCCTCCACTTTTAAAGAACTCAAAGGTCCATCTGCTACTAGTCTATTTATCCTTTTTAGATTAATATGACCCAAGCGTAAGTGCCAAAGAAACATTTAGTTTATTAAAGAAGGAAACTTTCTCTTATATGGTAATATAGATGTATTATTCGTTTCAGTCAGTTGCAGTGTAGGAGAGATTAAAGTAATAATATAAAGATCATCCACCAATGTACCAGAACAGATAACCCGTTTATTACTCTTAATAACCACAGAGTTATTAAAATAAACTAAATATCCATTTTTAGTCAATCCAGAAACGAAAACTAAGTTCCTTCTAATGGCATGTACATAAAGACAATCTCCCAATATTAAAACCCGATCTCTACCAAAACTGAGAGTGACATCTCCTACTGCAACTGCTGTTACCTTTGTATTATTTCTCATATGTAGGTAAATCTCTCCATCACTAAGTTGACGAGTTTTCTAAAATTTCTGTAATGAATTATAGACCTGATTAGCAGCTCTTGTATCTACACGTCAGGTATCGGTAGATAACACCGCTAAACATGTTTTCACAATCAGTGAATAGAAATACTTGACATAGCTTTTTTCAGTGCCGGGTCTGGTTGCAGTGAAAACATCTACCTTTTGACTTTTTCATATCAGTCTGTGGCCCACTAACTACCCTGGAAACCGTGTCTCCTTATTTCTAAACCTTTTTCTTTTTCATACCTTTCGACCCAAAGACAAAACCTTTTTCAGAATCAAACACATTTCCTAATATTTAAGGAATACCATTTGTAGTTAACGCTATATCCAACTTACATTTCTAGTCAACAAAATTCAGTCCTGTAAATTTATTTTCTTTGAGTATTAAAGTGAGTGAGTTAAAAGCCATTTTACTCTTAAGAATCACATTATTAAATAAAACCTTTAATTATGATGAGCAAAACTTTGAATTCATTTTAATTTGGTTCCCTCTACCATTTTAAAATTAATTCATCAGCAGCCTAGATTCCTGTAAATAGCATGCCACGAATAATTGGACGTCTACTATCCATCATAAGACTAGACAGGCTAATTTTTTTTTAATTTTACTATCTAGGCAACTGACCATGCCAAGTAAAATTAAATAGCTGACATAGTTTCGATCCAGTATATAATTACAGTGGCTTACATGGTTAGGATACTATTATATATAACTAAGTGTTAACCATCACCTAATCTCAAATCAATCGCTTCGCAATGAACTCTTCAGATGGAGAATTGATCCACATTAACAATTATTCATAAAAAAAAGTTTGTACTGGCGATACCACAATTAATCTGTCCGATGGGGAGAAAGGCCGGGAGAAAGGCCTTACTACCAACACGCGGAGTTTAATTGCATCACCTACAAACTGGTGATGGAGACCACGGAATTTATCTGTGAATAAATTTCCTCTCCCACTTAGATTTTTAAAATATTTTTTAGGGTTATAAAAATTCGTTTAATTAAAATAAATTTATTAATTTCGAAAGTCACACTGTCTAAAAGAATTAAATATCTTTCCGTGTACGCGATTTCAAAGATTTTGATTTATCAAATTATCTTTTCATATTTAAATGTGTAACAAATAAAATTTAATAAATGCCCAGTTTTTTATTTAACTTTTCAGCTAAGATAGTGATTAAAGACATTTCTTTATTTTATTTATTGTCCTACATTTTTTGAAAAATAATAATTTATTTTGATTAAATATTTTTTTATTTAATTAATTTAAAATTTAGAATTAATTTTCACGTTTTGTTAAGATATCCGATTTTTAAAAAAATTATCTTAAACGTGATATTTTGTAAAAAATAAAATATCTAAAGTTTTTCTATTTAATTAAAATTAATTAATTAAAAAAACTTAATTTTATTTTTCATTACAAAATATTTTAATTAAAACCGAATATTCGAATTAATTAAATTAACAAGATAAATAAAATAGATATTTATTATTCACGCAGTTAATAAAAAAAATTAAATGCAAGATAAATATATTCTAATTTTATGATCCATCTGAAACTCTAAAGAGTTTTAGTCTCCTCTTAAAATATAAGTTTCAATGGTTTAATCTGCATCAGTTTCATGTATCCCGATTGCAATAAGATTTCTTCGATTCATAGTGATATACAAATATATCACATCTCGATCAATGCATGTCAGAAAAAACAAGCTTAAAACAACCCGAGCCACCCGCACCACCGCCAGCCACCGCACACACACACCTCGTTGCCGCTTGGATTTGCGCCGCTGCCTAGTAAAAACTGCTATTTGTGAATCAAGCTTTGTTTTTCGAAAAAAAAACAAAGCCAAACGGAGCCTTAGAGCACCGAAACAGTTTGGAATTGCGCCACTGTTTGCACTACTATTTGCGCCACAGGGATTTAGAATTGCAAGCTTGTGCGCTACTACTGTTTGCGAACATAAGCGCTGCTTTGCTTGGTTTACCGAAATAGTTTTTGGAGAACACAAACAGCGCCGAGAAAACTGCATGTGAATATCGCTGTTTGGGATTCCAAAGATCCTACAGCCTTAGGCTGTGTTTGGCAAACCGGCGCTGTGTGTTGCTGCTGGAAATCACTGCGCCACTGTTTGAAGATCACTGCTAGCTTGGAAAAATTTTACGGCGCTGCTGAAACAGTATTGGGATTTTTGCTCCGAACAGTGTGCAAATCCACCGCTGGCGCCACTATTTTGAAAATTACCGTGTATGGATTTGCAGCGTGGCTGCTTGGGAAAACAGCTTCTTTTCTCTTTTTTTTTATTTTATTTTATCCAGAAAAAAACTTGAAAGAAAAACTGTGAAGCAACCAAAAAATCACTGCTAAAACCGCTAACCACCGTTGGTTGTTGCTGCCAACCACCGCTGATTGCCGCCGCCTTTGTTTTTTAATACCTGTTCTTATTTTTTTTTTCTAAAAAACTAAGAAAAAAACTTAAAGAATATAAAAAATTACATCGAAACCTATGTTCTGTAAACTCACATTCGATCTAAAAAAATAAATCTATCAAGGTCAATCCCTGTGATTTAAAAAAATAATTAATCATCATCCATGCATTCAATCAAATATAAAAACAAATGATGATCATAAAACCGGGATTTAGAACGTCTGCAAAACAAAATTAGCAATAATTCTAAAATCATCTGACCCCGATAACCGAAAATAAAAAACAAAATAACTCTGATACCAATTGTTGGAGGTAATACTGCCAAGATCATTATTTTTGCAAACGATTTTCGGTAAAAAATTAACTAGACGGGCAAACGCTGAAACGGGCTCCAGATAAAACTTTTGACGACGAATGATTAAAATAAAACATGTGTAATCAAAGTTAATTTAGAAGAATACATTTTGTCAATCGATTCTTTAACTACGATTTGATTTCGAGTTAAAACTCCTGCCAGATTTTCTACTGTATTTTCTTACGCGATTCTCGAATGTAGTGTGGGCTACGGACTATCGAGAACTCGTACCGGCAAAATCCAGATATATTTAGTCTTGAAAGACAAATTATGATATATCATCATAAAACTGGTTCAGCCTACCCGCATATATATAAGGTTACAGCAGGGACTTGGAGAGTAATTATGAATAAGACTTTCAGTGGAACACAAATTCCTACCAGCGGTTTCTGCAATTTTCATAAAACATTGAATTACAATTCACACCACTAAAGAACTATAATTACACTATGACCTATAATCTCAGGACCTTTTTGCATTAAGCTCATGTTATTAAATGCTTACAATTTCTCTCCACGTTAAAATTTTCGATATCCGCCAATTAAATTTAATTACTGACAATTTAATTTAATCAGCATCTTGATATTTCTGAAGTCCTTCCGCTTAACTTATTTGATCGCCGGATAATCAAATCCAACTACAGAGTTTGACCCAGTCAAAACTTATAAGCTTCTTTAAGGGAGTATCGTCAATCCCAATCTTTCTAAACGTGAATTTCGTCAATAATTAATATTTTTTATATAAATAATACCGCTATCCAATTCACCGGGAATATAGACCCATAAAAGATCGCACCCTCTAATGAATTAAAATAACGAATATTAAATATATGCAAATCAATAATTAATTTAGGATTAAGAGGATAAACATTATTCATAATAACATTGGATTGTGAATTAATTTATATAGTCAGTATAAAATTAATTACTCCAAATGTCTCATTCAATACACATAAAGTGTACTAGTACAGAAAGTCAGAACAATAGATGACGCTATTATCTATTCCCTACAATCAAGACAGGTCTACTAAAACTCTATACTACAGTCGTACCGATGGTATATTCATTTTTATTTAAACCGTGAACATAAAACTTATATTCTACAAGAACTTAAAATTTGATCTTCTGTGTGTAAACCGTACTCTACACATCAGATTAAATACTATACAAAATATTAGATATCCATACATAACAAAGAAATGATACACATGCATTACTCATAATGATTCTCATAAAAATAAAAATTAATTTTAATAAAATTAAATAATAAAAATATGATTTTCAGTATTCTTGACAGTATACCACCGTAGTCAAGATTACTTTAAGAGACAACCTTGCAGATTCTTTTACAAAGAGCATATGAGTTAAGACTTTTAACAGTCATGTAGAGGGCATGAAAGTAAAATGTATGACAGTATTATTTTGAGTATAAGTGGGAGATTGTTAAGATTGTATACTAAAAATCATAATTTTGATTTTAGTATTTAATTTTATTTTTTAATAAAATTAATTTTTTTATTTTATGAGAATATTAATGAGTAATGTATATATTTCATTATTTATTTAATGATTGGCATGGGCGTCTTTTATTCTACATAGTGTTTAATCTGGTGTGTAGAGTTCGATTTACACACAAAAAATCAGATTATCGATTCTTGTAAAATATAAGTTTTAGTTCACAGTTTAGATTGATTTGGACACACTATCGATATGACTGTAGTATGAAATTTTAGTGGAGCTGTCTTGATTACGGGGAATGGTAATTGACTCGACAATTGTTTCGATTCATTGTGCTAGTACACATTGTGTGTATTGAATAGGACTAAGTTAGAGTAATTAATTATATACTAATTTTATAAATTAATTTACACCCCATGGTTATATGAGTGTTTATACTCTTAAGCCCGAAATAATTAATTATTTATGTATATTTAATAGTCGTTATTTTGATTCATTAAATGGTGTCATCTTTTATGAGTTTATATTTTCAGTGAGTTTGGTAACAATATTAATTATTAACAGAATTCATGTTCCTAATGATCAGGATTGACGATACCCCATTAAGAATGCTTATAAGTTTTGACCGAGTTAAACCGTACGGGTGGATTTAATTATTCAGCAGTCAAATAAGTTAAGCGGAAGGTCTTAAAAAATTTATTTAAGAAGTTGATTAATTATAACTGTCAATAATTTAATTTAATTGGCGGGTATCAAGAATCTTAACGTGAGGAGAATAAATAAGCATTTAATAACAAGAACTTGAATATTCAATTTTTGAGAATAAGGTTAGGGGTGCAATTATAATTATTTAGTAGAATGAATTATAATTTATATTTTTATGAAATTGCTTCTATGTTGAGGCAAAAATTCATAATTACATTGGAAACCCATGTCTTATTTACTGCACTGGTCCCTACTGTAACTTATTTATATGTTGTTATAAACCCTGACGCAATAATTCATATTATTTAGTCAGGAATTATGTGGTTAGGATTTTCACATTTTTTAAGAATCCTAAACCTAATCAAGAAAGTTTTGAAGAACACGATAGATGAAAACCCACACTTTGTTCGTATTTAGCATTCAGAAATACAACAGAAGGCTTGTATCGGAGATTTAACTAGAAATCAAAAATCATGACAGATCATTGACTGAAAATTGTTGCAGCAATCGAAATCATCTCACAAGATTTCGAAAGATATAATTCTAAAACTAACTTTGGGAGTATTACCGAATTTTATTTTGATTGTTCGATATCAAAAAAATTTAATCTGGAGTCAGTTTTGGCATTTACCTGTCAAGTTATTTTTTGACTAAAATCATAGATATGATCTTAGGATCTTGATACCTTGTCCCAACAATTGGTATCAGAGCCGTCTTTGATTATGTATAATTTTATCACGTGTTCGGATAAATTTAGATTGTGATAACTCGATTTTGTAGGCAATCTAATCTCAATTTTTAATGGTCATTATATATTTTGCATATTTGATTGCATGATTTGAATAATGATTATTAATTTTTTTTAATCTCGAGAGTTAGTCGTGGTAAATTGATTGTGAACTTTTCAGAGACAAAAAATCAATGTAAAAATAATTCTTTTTTGAATTTTTAGTTCTTAATTTTTTTGTGTAATAAAAAAAAACAAACAAAAAGAAGGTCGAAGAAAGTTTGTTGCCGCGGTTTGCAACTCAATGGATTATCATGGATAATTTTTCATCTATTGTGGGACCACGTAATTATCATATCAAGCTAAATTGGAATTGGAATGCATGGAATGGTGGCTTATCACCATGATCATCACGGTTGATTTTTCAAAGCTAGTCATGATTGGATGATTAATTCCTAGATGGAATTGTCTTCTAGAATGGCCAGAGCATATTTCAAGTTTTTGTCTTTATATCAAGACTTAAAAGCCTACTGCCACGTAAGAGTTTTGTCACCAAGTTCATAGAATCAAGATTCTTGGTACTTTAAAGCAAGTTGCGGCAATCCATAAAAATTTAAACCGCAGCTAGTGCACACTATAAATTAGTTGCGGCAAAGCTACATGCGCGCTGTGTGCGGGGCGTGGCGATGCGGCGGCATGATGCGTTGCTCTTGCGGTGGGCCAGCGGTGGTGCGTGGCATGCAATAACGACAATAGTATTTTAGTTGGACTGTGAATTGCAGAAACTAAATATTACAAAGTTTTAGTTGGCTACAAAGTTATGACAAAATCAAAATGCTAGAATTTTAATTCTAAAAAAATTGTAGCTTTTCAGGATAAACAGAAACTCTTTGATTAAAGAGTTATAAATAGACAATGAAATGCGAGATTTAATGTATTTATTTATTGATTTATTTAATTAAATGCGTGAATTCTTTTATTTTAGTTTATTTATTATGTTTTATTTTAATTAATTCTGGTCAAATTCGAAATTATTTTTTTTGTAATGGAAAAATAAAATTAATTTTTTTAATTAAATTAAATTTTTTAAAAGAAAATTTTGGTATTTTATTTTGTTACATTAAAACACGTTTAAGTTGATTTTTTTAATAAATCCGATATAATAGATAAACGTGAAAATTAATTTTGAATTTTGGATTAATTAAAAAAAGTTTAATTTTTTTTTTGAAAAAATGTATAACTAGATAATAAAATTAAATTCATGTTTTTTATTTAAAATTATTTTTAAATAATTAGAATTTGAGATATTTTATTGGTTGTACATTAAACACGAAAAGATGGTTTGAAAGTCAGAATCTTTTGGAACGTGTGATTTTTCGAAATTAATAAATTTGTTTTAATTAAATATTTTTGTAACTCTCAAATTTTTTTTAAAGAAACTAAATAGGGGAGAGAGTTTATTCACAGATAAATCCCGCTATCTCCATCACTAGTTTGTAGGTAATGTGATTAATTTTGTGTGTTGGTATTAGGACATTCCTTCCCATCGAACATAATTAATTACGGGATCAGTAGTACGAACCTCCTTTAGGGATAATTCTAGATAATTGTTATTGTGAATTACTTCTCTATTTGAAGGGTTCATTGCGAAGAAAATGATTCAAGATTAAGTGATGGTTTACACTTAGTTATAATAATAGTATTCTCTTCATCTGAGTCACTACTATTATTTATTGGATCAAAACTATATCAGCTATTTAATTTACTTGGCAAGGTCTATTGTTTAGATAGTAAAATTAATAGGAATTGGCTTGTTTGGACAAATGATGAGTAGTAGACTTCATTTCCATCGAGGCATGCTATTCATGGTGTACCAGGCTGCTGGCAATTTTTTTTTAAATGGTAGAGGGAGCCGATTCTAAAATAAAATTCAAAATTTTTTCTTATCATAATTAATGATTTTTAATTATGTGATTCTCAGGATTAAAATAGCTTTCAATCAACTCATGGCTATACTAAAAAAAAAAAACTTATGGGTCTTAATTATGTTTGATCGGAAAAAAATATGAATATAGTTTTAACTGCTAAGAGTATTCTTAGGAAACTAGGAAATGTGTTTAATTTTGAAAAGGGTTCTTTTTCTAAGCCGAAAGGCAAGAAGAAGAAAAATATTCAGAAATAGGGTGGCACGATTTTCAAGGTAGTTAGTAGGCCACGTACTGGCGTGAAAAAATTAAAATGCAGATGTTTTCATAGCAACCAAATACAGCACTGAAAAAAATAATGTCCAATTTATCTTGGCAAGTAGAACAACAAAAGGTAACTTCTGTTCACTAATTGTGGAAATATGTTTAGTAGTGTTATCTACCAGTACTTGGTGTGTAAATACGGGGGCCACTAATCATGTCTGTAATTCATTGCAAAGGTTTCAAAAAACTCGACAACTTAGTGACGCAGAGATTTACTTACATGTGGACAATAATATAAGGGTGACGGCAGTTGTAGTAGGAGATATTACTCTCAATTTTAGTAGAGATAAAATTTTAATATTGAGAGATTGTTTTTATGTATCGTTCATTAGAATAAATTTAATTTATATTTCTGAATTGGTTAAAGACGAATATTTAGTTTATTTTAATAACTCTGTAATTATTAAGAATAATAAACGGTTTATCTATTCTAGAGCATTGGTGGATGATCTTTATGTTATTACTCAAATCTTTAACTAAATAAATTGAATAATACATCTAATTTACCATTAAAGAGAAATAAACATTCTTTTTTGAATAAAACATATCTTTGGCACTTACACTTAGGTCATATTAATATGAAAACGATAAATAGACTGGTTGAAGATGGATTTTTGAGTTCATTGGAAGTAGAGGCACTTCCAGTCTCTGAATCCTTCTTGTAGGGTAAGATGACAAGGAGGCCGTTCTCAGCTAAAGGTAATAGAGTTAAAGAACTGTTAGAACTAGTTCACTTTGAATTATGTGGACCTATGACTATCCAGACTAGAGGAGACTTTGTTGGAGACAAATTACCAAGATCATTGATTTGTAAACGATTTTTCAAAAAATAAAAACTGGACGGGCAATCGCTGAAAGAAGGTCCAGATAATTTTTTTTATGTCAAACGATCAAAAGTAAAATCCGTGCCACCCCAGTTAATTCAGATGAATACCTTTTGGACAATTCGTCAACCACGAGCTTTGATTTTCTTAGTATAAGCTCGGTCAGACCTTCTACTGTATTCCCGATGCAATTCCTGAACGTAGTGTGGTCTATGATCCTTCGAAAACTGAAATTGGCTGAACCTGGATAACCTTAGTCTTGAAAGATAACTCATGAATTTGGATCAGTCTACCCGTATATTTATAGGACTACAGCAGGGACCTATGGAGTAATTATGACATAAACTTCTAGTGTAACCCAGATACCCATCCAGCAGTTTTCGCAAATATGCTATCACGCCCCAACATCTGGGTCATGCTAAAGCCCACCAAAACCATTTAAGAAAATAAGGTTTTGCAGTTGAATATCAAAACATACAACATTTGGATAAAAAATTCCACAGGTCAACTCTCATAGACTGAAAACATGCATTTCATACATGAACAAGCATATCGCCTAAAAGTGTACAAAACCAGCCATCACAGGCGTTACATGTAAAAGTACATGTATAAAAATAGGAAAAATTACAACAAATCTTCCATCACCTCTGCAACTAGGTCAACTCCTCGTGCTCACCTAAAAAGGTTTTACAGCAAAATCCCACATCGTGAGCCGAAGCCCAATAGGACATAGACAATAAAACTGTAAAGTAGGCTATGCTATTACACACACACGGGCTCAACCACAGGAGCCAAAAAGATTTTTCTTCAAAAATCATAAGTTTGCATCAGACTACCACGAGTCTCAAATGGTTTTATCTCATAAAAATCCACGTTTTTCATCCTTCAAACTATGCATATCATCCTAACAGATATCATGTCACAGTTAAGGAAAAGCTGTAAATAAACAACAAGTTCCACTCGGGCCACACAGCCGAGGAGAAAAGATGTAAATGAAATCTTATGTACCGACTCTGCCGTACTGACAAAGGTAACAACTATAGACTCCTGCTCATTACTCTAGTCCTGAACCACTTAAGGCCTGCTAGGTAATGACAAATTCTATACGGAGTTACAATAACAATGCAATTCGCGGAGGCAACCAACTTCTTTATGGATTGCCACGACCGATGGACGAAGCATTACCAAACCACGTTTACGGGGATTAACCCGAGGGACCGTAGCGAACCCACTCTGCGCACGCTTTTGGACTTCCACCAAGGTGCAATAGAAGCCCAACTCAAAACCACACACTGTCACGGTACATCTATAGAAACATTTAAAAACCCATAGTAGCTCAACTATGAAAACCCACAAAACAGCTTATACAACACATGTATAAAAGAGATCCATTCCATCAAAGTGGAGATCTAAAACCATTTCCCACAAAACGTTTAAAAGGTGAGACTCAACCCCGTAGGTTAGCTCCAAACTTCCAAGAAGGCGTTTTTCACCATTTTCACAAAACATCTCGTTTTCAAACCTCCTTCTGAAAAATACGGACACCACGTACCCAAAACATGTATACAATCAAGAAAAGGCGTAAAAACCCACTTTTAGCCAAAACCAAGGTTTACACATGAAAATCACATTTGATGTATTTTTTATCCGGTGAAAACACGTATAATCACATATATCACCCTTATACAGTAGTAGGATCTAGAATCCTATCTCAAAGAGTCAAGAACTCAACGTCTCAAAATCGAACAGCGTCAGAACGAGAATCCGTCCGGATGGATACGAAGCCCTTGGTCCCGATAGCAAGGATCCACAAAGGGATCAACCCAAAACCAAGCCCCGGGCCCTCAAAGGTAGAGAGAAGGCAGAGAAAAAGGGGTTTCTTAGCTATTAAGAAAGGTTTTGAACTAATATCTCTGCCACTGCCATATTTATAGAAACCCAAAAATAACACTGTTTAGTCGACCGAACCATCAAGTTCAGTTGACCAAACCCAAAAATCTCAGTTCAGTCGACTGAACCGAGCTCCTCAGTCGATTGAACCCCAGAACAGTGTGTTTTTTGACGTTTTCAAGCCAAAAATAGGTTTCTAAGGTCCAAACAAGCCACTACCAAACCCCAGAAAGCGTATAACATATTTACACATACTGTTCTACAACTGTAAAGCAAAAATTATGCATCGATGCTATTCATATATTGAAGGAAACACATCAAATATATAAATAATCTAAAAGATAAGGGTCAGGGTCTCACAACTCTCCCACCTTAAGGAATTTTGCCCCGAAATTTGCAACAAGGTCACGACGTAAACAGGTCTGGATATCTAGCACGCATCCCAGACTAAAGCTCCCATGTCGCTTCCTCAACCCCGTGATGAAGCCATAAGACCTTGACATAAGCAATTATTTTGCCCCGCAACACCTACTCCTCTATATCAAGAATCCTCACTGGACGCTCCTCATAAGTGGCATCCTCATCAACCCGCAACTCCGCCCAATCTAACACATACGAAGGATTAGGCTCATACCTCCGAAGCATAAAAACGTGAAACACATTGTGCACAGATGCTAACTGAGGTGGCAATGCTAAACGGTAAGCAACCTCACCAATCCTGTCGAGGATCTCAAATGGTCTAATGAAGCGCGGCGATAGCTTCACGTTACGATCAAACCTCATCAAACCTCTACGTGGTGAGATCTTCAGGAACACGTGATCTCCCACTGTAAACTTTAAAGGTCGCCTCCTCTGATCTGCATAACTCTTCTGACGGCTCTGTGCTGTCGCGAGGCGCTGGCGAATTACTGTAACCTTCTCCGTCGTCTCCCGTACCATGTCGGGTCCCAAGATTGTAGTCTCTCCTACATTTGTCCAACATACGGGTGATCTACACGGTCTACCATACAAAGCCTCATACGGTGCCATCCCAATACTAGATTGATAGCTGTTGTTGTATACAAACTCTGCCAACGGTAGATGATCGTCCCCCGAACCTTTGAAATCAAGGACGCATGCCCTCAACATATCCTCCAGAATCTGTATAGTTCTCTCTGACTGGCTATTCGTCTGGGGTTAAAAGGCAGTATTGAACATCAAGTTTGTCCCCAAGGCCTCCTGTAGACTCTGCCAAAAGCACGAAGTGAAGCGCGAGTCTCTGTCAGAAACTATAAACACTGGCACTCTATGCAACCAGACTATCTCTCTGACATACAAGCTACTCAGTCGTTCCACCGAATCCCTCACTCGAATAGGGAGAAAGTGTGCAAACTTCGTCAACCTATCAACCACAACCCATATGGCGTCGTGTCTCTTAGGTGACCGAGGAAGTCCTGACACAAAGTCTATCGTGACGTGCTCCCACTTCCACTCTGATATAGGCAATGACTGTAGCAATCCTGCCGGCCTCTGGTGTTTCGCCTTTACCTTCTGACAGGTAAGGCACCGAGCAACAAACTGGATCACGTCTCTCTTCATACCCGTCCAATAGAATTGATGACGTAGATCGTGATACATCTTCGTGCCTCTAGGATGCACGGCAAGACGAGAATGATGATACTCACGTAGAAGATCAGCTCGGCATGACTTTGGCGCAAACAACCTGCCTGCCAACCTCAAACTTTGATCAGGACCCACAATCCATCCTGCAGCATCCTCTCCGCTAGCAACACGATCCCGTATCATCTGAGCATCCTGGTTCGTCTACTGGACCTCTAGCACACGTGCTATCAAAGCAGGTCGTAAAACTACAGAGAACAAAGTAGCAACCGTCGCGGTCTCCCTGAGGCAAAGATCAAACTCCATAATCTCTCCAAGAATATCCCACTCGCGTATAGCCACAGAAGCTAACGACCCATGAGATCTCCTGTTGAGAGCGTCAGCCACCACATTGGCCTTCCCTAGATGTTACTGCAAGTCGAAATCATAGTCCTCTAACAACTCCATCCATCGTTGCTGGAGCAAATTCAGGTCCTTCTGCGAAAACAAGTATTTTAGACTCTTGTGATCGGAGAAAACTTCGAAATGCTCACCGTAAAGATAGTGACGCCATGTCTTCAAGGCAAAGACCACGGCTGCCAACTCCAAGTCGTGTGTAGGATAGTTCTTCTCATACATCTTCAACTGCCAAGAACCATAGGCTACAACCTTTCCCCTCTACATCAGAACACATCCAAGACCGTCAAGTGAAGCATCATAGTAAACAGTATACCTCTAGCCTTGCTCTGGGATAATCAACACTGGCGCGCTAGTCAACCTCGTCTTCATCTCCTGAAATGCTGACTCACAGGACTCACTCCAAGAAAACACAACTCCCTTTCGTGTCAGACGCGTCATCGGTGCGACAAGTCTCGCAAAGTCCTTCACGAATCGCCGATAGTAGCCGGCTAAACCCAAAAAACTACGTATCTCAAAGACACTCTTCGGTCGCTCCCAACCGGTCACAGCATCAGTCTT
>JAULJZ010015485.1:0-16113 GCA_032270985.1 Heliamphora pulchella | reverse complement strand
ACCCTAGGTTCGTGTGTAAGTGACGACCCTTCGATTCTTTCAAGTCCTAAAAAACTAGGCATCCTAACCCTAGGTTCGTGTGTAAGTGACGACCCTTCGATTCTTTCAAGTCCTAAAAAACTAGGCATCCTAACCCTAGGTTCATGTGTAAGTGACGATCTTTTGGTTTTTGCACATCCTAGTAAAAGACTAGGAACCCTAAGCCATGGTAAACCAGACAAATTTTCCTAACCCTAGGTTCGTGGGTAAGTGACGATCCTTTAGTTCTTGCCATATCCTAATAAAAGAATAGGAGCCCTAAGCCCTCGTAAACCAGATAAATTTTTCTAACCCTAGGTTCGTGTGTAAGTGACGACCCTTCGGTTTTTTCAAGCCCTAGAAAACTAGGCATCCTAACCCTAAGTTCGTGTGTATGTGACGACCCTTCGGTTCTTTCAAAGCCCTAGAAAACCAAGCAAATTTTCTTAACCCTGGGTTCGTGTGTAAGTGACGACCTTTCGGTTCTTTCAAGCCTTGGAAAACCAGGCAAATAATCCTAAAAAACTAGGCATCCTAATCCTAGGTTTGTGTGTAAATGACGACCCTTCGATTCTTTTCAAACTCTAGAAAACTAGGCACCCTAAGCTCTAGTAAACCAGGAAAATTTTTCTAACCCTAGGTTCGTATGTAAGTGACGATCTTTTGATTTTTACACATCCTAGTAAAAGATTAGGAACCCTAAGTCCTGATACACCAGGCAGATCTCTATCTTTTCATGTAAAAAAAATCTCCCCTTTAATAATGGTGTTTTGCCCCTTTTGTTCATTTTTTCTTAATTTTCTTAATTTTTTAAAATTTTTCTTATTTTTTTTCGAATTTTCCTAAAATTTTCTATGATTTTTTTAAAATTTCTGGAATCATCTTAAAATTTTTCCTCAATTTTTATGATTTTTTTAAAAATTCTATCAATTTTCTAGGATTTTTCTAAAAATTTCCTAATTTTCTAGGATTTTTCTAAAAATTCCTTCAATTTTCTAGGATTTTTTTAAAAATTCCCTAATTTTCTAGGATTTTTCTAAAAATTCCTTCAATTTTCTAGGATTTTTTAAAAATTCCCTAATTTTCTAGGATTTTTTTAAAAATTTTCTCAATTTTCGAAGATTTTCTAAAAAAAGAAAAATCTCTCAATTTTCTGTAAATTTTTCCTCGATTTTTTAAAAAAAATTTCTCAAATTCCTAAAATTTTTTTTCAGTTTTATGAAAATCTGTCCCGATCCTCTAAAACTTTTGAATAATTTCCTTTGATTTTTCTAAAATTTTTCAACAAATTTTCATAAATTTCTGAGAATTTTTGAAGAAAACTTTCTTATTTTCCTAAGATCTTTGAAAATCTTTCTAACTCTTTCTAGGACTTTTTTCATGATTTTTTTCTATTAAACTTGTGAAAAACACCATTTTAGTTTTTATTTTTAAAAAATTTGCTATAGATTTTAGGATTTTCGTTAAAATTACCTCTAGTTTCTAGAATTTGTGATAAAAATTTAGCCCCTTAGATTTTTATGTCTAAACCCCCTATATATATATATATATATATAATAAATCAATCCATTAGTTTTTTCTGTTTTCCCCTAAAAAAATAAAAAAATAAAAATTCAAACCATTTATTTTTCGTGATAAAATAAATTGCCCATTTTATTATTTATTCAAATCCTAGTGTCCTTACTATTTTGAACTCCATTGCATAGGTACCTAAAGTTAGGTTTTACATATCCAAATCTCAAGAAAACTTGCACAAGTCATCACAGCAATCATCATCATAAATCAAATCATCATTATATTATATATGGGATCCTAGACATGTGTCTACGTTTGTTATATCATAAAAACATGTTTTGAATTTGAAACAGTAGGGATAGGTAACCTACTGATGGTCGCTGACAAGAGATATGATGGTCAGACTCCCGCAAAAGGACGTCGACGGTGGCCGCATCGACAGGAGACTCGTAACGTCTCATCCCACGGTAAACTATGTGATGAGGGACTGGATCATAGGTATGTGGGTCAAAAGGTGCTGGATGACCCTCTTCAGCGTTTGAGTCCATGAAGTCGGCTACCGCAGCCTCGACGGTAGCATCTGTAGCCATCTGTGCCGCAGCAGCTGCCCGTACCTCCTCCTCGGCTGCCTGGCAAAAGGCACACTCTGCCTCAAGCAGGAGAGCATCCATCGCAGCGCTAAGCTACGTAGCAGTGACCCCACCGGCAGGCTGACAAGTGGACGTACCCATGAGAACCCCCATGGAGGAGCTCCCAGCAGCAGAAGGGCCCTGACGCGCCCCCAAGTCATCATCTCCCTGGCCTGAGTCCGCCATGAAAAGGAACGAAATCACGAAGAGTAGAGTAAACATCGTGTGCTAACAAGAAGGAGCAAGAAGAAAACAAGAGAGAGTTTGGAAGCAAGAAAGAGTTTGAGAGAGTTTGAGAGTGTAGGAAAGCTAGAGAGAGTAAGAAGGCGAAAAGTGAGCCCACCCCGCGTGCCTCAAGGATTCTTAGCCGCGTTTGGAGTTGGCGGCCGCCACCTTATATTAGGGCGACTGCCAGTTTAGTGAGGGAACACATGGCGACTGCCAAGGGTTTTAAGTGGGCTGCCGCCATGTCAGAGGGATTTCACCTTGGCGACCGCCAGATTGTCAAACGTCACGTCACTTCCATCTTGGCGACTGCCATGTCAGAACGTTATTATTGCATTTAGGGTTTCTAAAGGGCTGTTTGGGGGTTTTGTTATTTTGTTATGTTCTTTTAGCATTTGGTGATTTTACTTCATTTAATTTATTTTTGTTAAAAAAAGATTAAAAAATAATAATAAAATAATAATAAATATTTTAAATATATATATATATATATAATAATAATAATAAAAAATCTTGGGTGTTTATTTCTCTAAACTCTTTATTTTGTGCATTTTTTCAAAATAAAAATTTTGGGTGTTTTCCAGAATATTTGTGTGATTACTCCACTCCGATAAATTTAATTTTAAACCATAACTAGACTTTTGATTATTTTTATCTCACGTCTTGTCCTGAATTTTCAAGTCTTAACTCGACCTATTAATTCACGATTTTCCTCCAATAAATTGAATTTTAACCGTAACTAGGTTTTTGATTATTTTTATCTCGCGTCTTGTTCCGAATTTTCAGGTCTTAACTTGGCTTATTAATTCGTGGTTTTCCTCCGATAAATTTAATTTTAAGCCGTAACTAAACTTTCGATTATTTTTATCTCACGTCTTGTTCCGAATTTTCAGGTCTTAACTCGACCTATTAATTCGCGATTTTCTTTCGATAAATTTAATTTTAAGTCGTAACTAGGCTTTTGATTATTTTTATCTTGCGTCTTGTCCCGAATTTTCAGGTCTTAACTCGACCTATTAATTCGCAATTTTTTTCCGATAAATCTAAATTTAAGTTATAAACTTGGCTTTTAATTATTTTTATTCCGCTTCCATCCCGCAATTGTGAGGTCTTAACTCGACCGATCAATTGCTTTTTCGGTTAAGGTAATTTCTTGGATCTTAACTCGATTCTTTTAAAATTATTTTACCCCTAACCGAGTTCTTAAATCTTAATTTGATCTTTTGACTTGTTTGCATTCCCTTTATATCTTAACTCGATCTTTAGGATTTGTTCGATCATACCAGTATCTACATTTGCATCATGTTAGCATTTGTATCGTCTTTCTAATCTTGCATCCTTGCATCTTGCCCCAGGAACTACATTTTGGTCTGATCCCTAGCGAAGGGGTATGTAGGCAGCTTGATAAAAATTCGAGCACGACCAACATCAGATGCATGATTGTGTGTTTATGGTCTAAGATTGACGGCACAGTCAAATGACTGTTGTCTCTGAATCTTTGATATAACTTATATCACGCGTTGCTATACAAGTTATATCAAAGAGGGGCAACTATAGACACCCCAATTTGACCCCGCCCAATCTTAGGTGAATCCAATGACGAAAACAGTTAGAATGGTGTCTCAGTTCGATCCTCGGGAAGTGATCCAATCTCGGTAATGAACCCGACCATCAAAAACCATCAGAAACCTTCAAAACTAATGAAGTTGTACCAAATCGTTGATAACTTGTTGCCCAAATCATTGCCAGAAGTTGCGACCACCATGTTCATTGTGGCGACCGCCAATAGAACCTTGTGGAACCTTTTCCAACATGACGACCGCCAACTTCAACATGGTGGCCACCAACTAACATTGTGACGGTCGCCAACTCCAAATGGCCTGACATGCCTTAGAACGTGGCAGCATCTCATTGGTTGTAGAACTCTATAAATATCGTACCTCTGGTACGTTTTCAAGGACAGAAAAATATAGAGATGTTTAGTGAGAGAAGCTCTACCGAGTTGCCGAGCAATTCCGAGTCCGGACGCCGAAACCCTACTGAAATACCGAGATTCGAGCCTCCAATAATCCCAAACCCTTGCTTGGATCCCCACCCGAGGATTGGACCATTGAAACTCATTCCACCAACTTGAGGATTTCTAAGCAATTCAGGTATTTTGTTTGGATTCCCGATCCTTCTAACTCCATTTCCTTTCTTTTGGAGTGATCCGCTTAAAATTTAATTTCAATTTACGTATCTCTTTTAATTATATTCTTACTTTACTTATTAATTACTTTATTTATGATCTAGTATTTCATTTCATTTAGCTTACTTGTTTATTCATTTGCTTATTTGAATTAAATTTAATCAAATCATTAAATAGTGTTAGCATTCCTAGCAATTACAACTTGTTAATATTGTTAATTGTTATAATTAAGACACTTATATAAAATGGTTGTAATTGACAATATTACACCCATTTGATTTTATTATTTCATTTCATTTCTTTATATATATATATATATATATATATATATATATATATATATGTGTGTGTGTGTGTGTGTGTGTGTGTGTGTTAATTTAATATTCTAGCATTCATTTTCTTTTTCTTTACTTTCAATAGCATTCTATTTCATTTTCTTGTAATATTGTTTATTGTTATATGTCTTTTTGTTCCATCTCTAGCTAGTACATTTTATTTCTATTTTTTTCTTTATTTTCTTTTTAGGTATTAGTTTAATGTTCTATTAGTCATTTTGTATTTTCTCTTTCTTTCCCTTTTTACTGTGATTTTTTTTTAGCATTTTATTATTAGTCTAAATCCCTTTTAAATGTTACATTTTCACTTTTCTTTTCTTTTGAAGTTAGCTCAACTTTCTTTCTATAATATTTCTTTTATTCTTTTATTCTTTTATTAAACTCAAAAATTACAAAAAGATTTTAAAGATAATTTTCACTTTTAAATAGCATTATAATTTTCTTTTCTCATAATAATTAAAACCCAATTATCATTTTCATGTTACTTCTTTCTTTTATTTTATTTTCTTTTTCTTTTATTCTCTTTTAAAATGTAAAATGTTAATAACTAAATCTTCTTTTTATTTTAAAATTTTTCTTTGTTAGCTTAACTTTTCTTCTATAATATTTTTTTTTCTTTTCTTCTATTAACTACAAAAAGTACAAAATCATAAAAATATCTTTTAATGTTCTTTCCATTCTTCTTATTTTCATCTTTTATGTAAATAATTAGATTTTTTTCTTAATAGTATTTTCTACCCTTCTTATTTTGTCAATTTTTTTTTTGTTAGCAAATTTTTTTTAATAATTTCTTTTAAATTCATTTCTCAATTCTACCTAGTTTATTTTCTATCTAGTTTAGTTCATTTTCTACCTGATTTATTTTCTACCTAGTTTGCTTTGGTATTATACATATTGTGGTCAATTTCTTTAAAATTATACCTTTAGCTTATTTTTGCTTGCAATACATATTTAGATAATTTTAGCAACTTTAGTATTTTATTTTTTTAACCAAATCATGTTAGTTTAGATTGCTTAAACAATATTGCATGTGGGTATGTTTCATGTATCCTTTAGATAGAAATTACATGCCATAAGACTTAAAATTTTTCTTTTGACACTTACGTATTTTGGAGTGCTATACATATTTTATGTATTTTTTCATATTTAATTTTGGATATTCTATATTTGCCTCTATTTTTTTTATTTATATGCATTTGAGAAATCATATTAAAAAATCAATGATGATTAGTAGAGGCTAACCTTACGGTTGGACGAACATGGTGCCCAACACCTTCCCCGATTCGTAGCTTAGTCCCTGAACCCTCTTTTTTTGGTTAACGTTTTAAAGATCAGTAGCCAATTTTATTTTTCTTAATTTTTCTTAAAAACTAAGTGGCGACTCTATTTCCAACAAAAGGGATTTTCAAATTTTGATTTTCAAGGTGTTAAAAGATTTTTTTTTAAACATTCTTTGAATTCTTTATTTTTGAATATTTTTCAAAATGACTCCTAAATCCCAAAGCCACAACGGGGAACAACTTTCTCACCATCATATTACAATTCAGAACATCATTCACTTTGAGAAAACTATCTATATAACAAAATTTGAGAAGTTTTATAAAAATGTCTTCTTTCTCTTCACATATATTTTGAATCAATAATTGAAATTAACCTAAAACAATATTCTACGATCAGAAATGCATCTTGCCAAAAATGTATCAACTCTCATAAATATATAATTTGAACGAATGGTTAGGATTGAATGGATAAAATTTAATAGCTAGATTAGCCTAATTAGGATTTTTTGAACTTTCACTACATGCACAAAGATACTTTTCTTAACTTTTCTTAACTTTCATTTTGAAAAGTACATTTAGGTACAAACAATCCCTTGTTATTAGATATTTTGAGAGTATACTCTTAGCAAATAAAAATCTCAATATATAATTAAATATAATATTCTTATCTTTTATCTAATCAAGAAAAGTGAATTAATATTTTTATATTTAAAATATGTTTAATATATTATTAAATAAATGCATTATAAAAATAATATATTACGTGATAATTTGACACGATTAAATAATTTTACGTTCACTCCATTTGTTTCGATCAACAAAATTTTTTTTGTGTTTTTTGGTGTTTGGAACAACAAGAATTAAAAGTTAATAAAAAATATTTTTTGATCAATAACTAATAAATTAATTATGGAGAAAAATGTTATCATTTCTTAATGTTAAAAAAAATTCTAGACTTAATGAGATCCAATTGCTACGTCACCATTACTCCTATACCAATATTGCTATTCCACCACTACTGTCGTTGTTTTCGCCGCCACCACTATTTCAATTACGACCATCCTACCACCACGACCGTTGTCATCGCTTCACTACTATATATCCTAACTATAACCATCCCACGACCACTGTTGTCATTTTCACCAATATCACCCGCACCACCACCACTACTTTGCTATCGTCATTAAAACCACCACCACCGCCATCACAATCATCAATGCCACCACTACCTCCTTTTATTATGACCATTGTCACTACCATCATTGCCATCACACTACCATCACCTTACTACTGTCACCACCATTTATATTAACAGTACCAGAGGTAAAATATTTTATAAAATTTTTAATATCATAACCAAACACAAAAATATTTTATAAAATTTTTTTTATTTTTATTGGGAGTACAGAGGTAACGGAGTGGGAAGGGAGGGGGAAAGAGAGGTAGGGGGACTCGAACCGCGGACCACCTGAGTGAGGAGCCTTATAGAAAGACATGAAACTATTGAGCTGCCAAGACTCCTTGTAAAAATATTTTCTTAATAAGTATGTTTTTTTCCAAAATAAATGGAGCATTTGTGTCTACAACCTTCTATCCAAGAAACAAAAAGATTGTTTGGCATAATTAAAATTATAAATTTATAAATTATAATTAAAAAATATAAATACGACATTAATTAGATGTTACAAATCTTTTTTTCTAACTTATGCACTTACAACGTACTTTAAAAAATATAATTGTGTTTGTCGATATAAAATCAGCAACTATAAATACAAAAATTACAAATACATCTATTTATATGTATTCAACTTTTTTATTAAATTTTAAATTAAAATTTTAAAAATAAATTTTAACCAAAAAAAATGCTAAAACGTACATAAAACCACACCGAAAAGATAAACTTGCTTTACCTAACCAAGTGATCATTATGGCGCCCACCCAAATCTTCTTCAAGAATTAATTATCGAAAAAAAAATTCTTCTTTAAGAATTGACGCTAATAACACGTGCAACATGTGCTTTAATACTATAACGTATAATTTCAAGTGTGATACACGTGCAACCTTTTTAAGTTTCCTTCTTTTTTTTTTTCCTTTTTTTATAGCTTTTCTCACGTGGAGAAAATATAAAAAATTCCGTTCAAGCCTCTAAATTGATTCGGATAAATTCAGATTGATTGATTTATTTTTTTAAGAAAATAGTTTAATTTCTTAGTAAATTATCTTTGCCCTATCTTGCGTAACAGAACGGACAAAAGGACAAAAAAGGAAAAAAAAACATTATTTTTGTTCTTTTAAAAATATATAATAGGTTTTAAAAACTTGCTAAATTTTTTAAAACAAAAAAATTTATTTTCACTTATTTTGTAAATAAAATTTTATTTTACTCATCTTCCTCCACCACCTCCAACCTACACTTTTAGCCATTCCATCCGATCACCGCCATTAACCACCACATTTGGACACTCTTTTCAACCATCACCTTTGGTCATCACTTCCGACCATATCTAATCATAACTTTCGGTCACCACATTCGACCACCATATACAGCCACCATCTCCGAGCAACACTTTCGACTACCATCGCTACCACTAGTTATCATTACCGACCATTATCTTGTTGGGATTTTAATGGCTTAAATTTCCTAACGCAGCAGAAACAGTAACATAGATTTCAATCTACACAAAACGAGTAAAAAATAAGAATAAGAACAAGAACACGAATATATATGATTCGGCTGACTGTTTACCTCCACGAAAAAGAAGAAATAATCAACTATATGACAATAAGGAATACAAGTTTCACTCTTTTACTTACACAATGTTTGTGGCCTCAAACTTGTACCTCTCTCTCTCTCTCTATACTCCCTCTAACCTTTCTACTGAGCCCTCTCAAGTGTACAAACGACCTTAGGGTTTCTATGAAACATAAAACCTTTATGTATGCAGCCCCTAGCTCAAAACTTAACCCTAGCCGCCGTACAAAAAATTGCTGCTGCGCCTAGACCGATTAGATCGATCGATCCTTCTTAAACAGGTCTCGGTTTCTCTGCCTTCTACAGAGATCCTGCGCCTATGTCGACTCATTTTTTAGCCCTCTAATGCTGTCCGAATATCCCATCAAGCATGAATACCAAAATTCGAGATACAAAACCTAACGATCTCCACATTGGCTCAAATTTCTGAACCATCACCATCTTGAAGATCTATCGGTCGCCTCGTCCTGCACCCCATTCACGAGTTGGATGCTCTATCTTCTCTGTTCATCAATCTGAATGAGTTTGGACCAAATTCAAGTCACACTTGAACTTGACCCTATTACAATCAACTAGCCTCTCGTTCTTGGACAGTTTTCCAAACTCTTAAGTCTCAGCTTTTTTTGATAACTCTACCTTCTTTGACACTGTTACTTGCTCCTGATCTCTGCCTGATCTGCCCGTAGCTTACCTGTGACCTGAAGGTTCTCTGCTGCACTGTTTCTGCTGCTGTTGATTTTGAGCCATCATCACCCGATTCTCTAGGTGAGCGTTTCTAACAAAACTCTACCTTGACTGCTGCACTGATCTTTTTCTGACTTTTTGACATACTCTTCTTGTCAGTCTGACTAAGCTTCAAATGTCTGTGTCTCGTACCATCCCTACTGGATTATGCATGTGTGATAGTGATAAGTCCACCTACCACCGTGTCTCTACCAATCTGCAGAGACCATTCACTTTCTGTGCTTTCATGATTACCATAACCATTTTGCTAATCTTTATTACTCCACCCTTTTACTGTGAACCCATATCCTAGAGAATCAATTGTTCACAAAAAAATCAAGTTTTTCTTTGACCCCAGAACATGCTTAACATTCTCCAAAGTCCTTACAACCTCATCAAGCATCCTGATTTTGACTGTAACTATTCCAATTGACTGACACACTGAGTCATTCTCCATTAGAATAGTAATCCCGTTGCAAGACTTATACGAGTCAAACCATTCTCTAATTGTACACATATAGTATGAACATCCTGAATCTAATATGCGTGACTTTGACAAAAAATCAAATTTTAAAAAAATTAAAAGTGCATCTCTGTTTACCTCACTATCTAACGATTCTTCGACAAAACTGACAGATTTTGCAAACGCTTTTTCATTTTTCTTTTCTTTCAGATGTTGTTTCAATTATTGGCACTGGCTCTTAAAGTGACTAGTTTTGTGAAAGTAGAAGCATTCCACGTTCTTCCTTGTATGTGACTTAAACCAAGATCTCCCTTTATTGGAACTCTCTTCACTAGATCTACTTCTTCCCCTGCTTGACTCAGGCTCAGCCAACTACAGTCCATCTGCATCTGATTCATCATCTTTCTTCATTTTCTCATGCGAAAAAAGAGCACTGGTGACCTCTTCAAGTTCTAGAGTATCCTTCCAGTACATCAGAGTCATAACTAAATGATCATAAGATGTTAGAAGTGATGCCAATAGGAGTATCGCCTTAGCCTCATCATCAACCTTTACTCCAAACTCGGATAGCTGTGTGATGAGCATATTAAACATGTTGAGATGTTTCAAAAGGTTTGTTTCTTTCCTCATTTTTAGTCTATACAATTGCTTCTTCACGTACAACTTATTGACCAGATTTCTCTTCATGTAGAGACCTTCTTGCTTCTATCAAATCTCGTGCACTGTCTCTACATCAAGCACGTTGTGAATAACCTCGTCTCTTAGATTTAATCGAATCGAACTCACGACCATGGAATCAACGTCTTCCTAATTGTCATCGATTATCTTCATTGGTTTTCTTACCTTGTCATGTAATGCTTTGGAGACCCCTTACTGGATCAATAGATCATTCATCTGTCTCTATCACAAGGAGAAGTTATTCTTATCGGTAAACTTTTTAACTTCGTATCTGATGTTCACCATCTTTACTGCAATTGAGTGATCAAGCCAATAACCAATACTTTGATACTAATTGTTGAGATTTTAATGGCTTAAATCCCCTAACGGAGTGAAAACAAGAACGCATGCTTCAATCCACACAAAAGCAAATAAAGAACAAGAACAAGAACACGAATATACGTGGTTCGAGTGACTGTCTACTTCCACGGAAAAGAAAAAACAATCCACTATATGACAGTAAGAAATACAAGTCTCACTCTTTCACTCACACAACGTCTATAGCCTCAAACTTGAGCCTCTCTCTCTCTCTCTCTCTATACTCCCTCTAGCCTCTCTTCTGAGCCCTCTCAAGTGTATAGACGACCTTAGGGTTGCTATATACAGCACTTAGGTCAAAACTTAATTCTAGCCGCCGCGTAAAAAATTGTTACTACACCTAGACCGATCAATCTGTCTTTTAGACAGATCGATTTGTCCTTAGACTGATCGATCTGTCTTATACATGTCTTGATTTCTCTGCCTCCTATAGAGATTCTGCACTTATGTCGACCCACTTTTTATCCCTCCAATGCTGTTCGGACGTCCTACCGAGTATGAATACCAAAATTCGAGACATCAAACCCAACATACCTCTGACTACCACATTCAACCCCAACCTCTGATCATCACTTTTCAAGCATCTATGTGTTAAACATGTTTTTGATTTTATTTTTATAAAAAATAAACAAAAATATATTTATATTTATTGTAAATAAAAAAAATTATAAACATTACCAAACGGGGCCTAATCAATTAATTCCTAAACTCAATCAGAAGCATAATCATGCACATACTAAAAAAAAATTCACACTAGAGTTTACGCTATTCTGTACAACCTACCTACGTTCACTGGTGAGAGAGATAATTCACTATAACCGTAGAGATTAAAAACTTGATATCAAAAATCTAAAAAACCAATACTTAAAATTCGAGCTTTGAAATTAACTATGTTTTCCCGCTCAAGGGTCACATTGGTGTCCCTTGTTATTTTTCTTTTCTCTTTCTATATTTCTATCCTTTTGATTTAACTCTTCACATACCTAATAGAATTATAATGTCCTTATTTAGAGACAAATCTTATATATCTTCAGCTTATATAATTATGAAATCGTACACATATTAAGTTCTTATGGATAACTTGACTTCAGCTCAACTCAAATTTACGTAAATAAATACTTAATTATGGTGGTGCTTGGCATTGTTAAAATTAGTAGTTTATAGATTGTAGTTTGTAGCAGATATTGTATGTATTTGGTAAAAATTATAACTCGTAGCTGAAACATAAGAAAAAGTAATTGTACTTTGTAGTAGAAGTCTGTTTGAAATAAATTTTATAACTAAAATTAATAGTAAGAAGATAAAAGTTATAACAAAAAGTATTGTCAAACACCTTTTATATAGGTCCCACAGAATACAAGATACACACCAAATAATTAATTTTAAATCCAAGAATATTAGGTCCTAATTATGTGGTTATGGACTCCCCTTGCAAGACAACTCATTTGTTCTCCTCAAAAATAAGATGTATTGTATTTTTCGATTCTTCCTAAAATTTATTTTCTTAACTTTCAATTTAACGAAACAATTCATTTTATTTTTGTAAGTGTTTTCTATTCTTGCATGTTGGGCATTTAACTGTTACTGAACTCGGTGTAATGCTTGGTAGCCCCGTAAATTATAATTTTTCTCGAAAGATTAAAAAATGCAAAAAGTTAGTTGATCTAGAATTAAGAAAAGAAATTTTAATTAAGATTAGAAATGAGCTTAGAATTTTAATTAGAGAATTTTGAGAATTAGTTTTTTTTGAGACCTCGTAAGAATTTTAGTCTTACCATATTTATTTTACTACTTTTAGTCCCATTATAAATTAGGAAAAAGACTTATGACTGATTTACCCCTAGTTAAAAGATTTGATTTCTTTTTGTATAATATTTAAAGTTTGAATTTAAAAAATTTAAACCCTAGCAATCTAAATCTTATCCGCCGCCTCTATATTCTTTATTTCTTACCATAGTAAGCATACACACACACTCTTTCTCTCTCTCTACAAAATGAAGCTCTACCAGCTTCTCGTCGCAGACACAAGCCACCTCCGTCGTGACTAGATCTCGTCGAGACTGCCATACCCAAATCTCGCTGCCGTCGTTCTCGCCGCCGCCTCCACCCAAACCTTCGTCGTCGTCGTCCATCACAGACTTCCAACTTTTACAAGTATCAGTTATGTATCAATTGTATTTGCGCTGCAGTGATTAGAAAAATATATGGCATACTATGAATTGACGCATCTATCAGTTGTATTTATAATACAGAATAAAAAAAAATACATGATCAATTATCAACTGATACATCTATCAGTTGTATTTGCTGCAGCGATGACGGCAACACCCTAATGGCGATGACAGTGACGTCTCAATTGGCGATGATAGCGGCGACGACGACGGATGATGAAGATTTGGAAGAAATTTAGTCAATATAATATTCTAAAATTTTAGTTTAATGATATTTTTGGTAAACATTAATATTTTAGGAATAATTTTATTTTTAAAAAAAAATTAGATAGGACCAATCTTTAAATATCAACTGATATTTTGATTTTTGCCAAAATTTCTCTTTTAACTAAGCAGGTGAAAAACATTTTTTGGAAAAAATAAAAAGGACAAATTTATGCTATTTTAAAATGTCATTTGTTTTAGAGAAAAAGAAATTTAAAATGAATTTGTTTAACTGAGAAAGTGAAGAATCTTAAATGTGTTTGTCAACTGAGAGGGGAGGGGAGAAAAATTAAGTAACAGTTAAAACTAATTAGATTAATTTATAAATTAAAATTTTTATATGGTGTAAATGTTTATCATTAAAAGATATTTTTTAATATGTTAAAAAATAGTGGGAACATATTTTTAAAAAAAGGTGATTTTGAGACGTTAAAACAAAAAAAAAGTTTCGAAAAATATAAATATCTTATTGGCCTTGTTTGGGCTAATTTTATTATTTTTTGCTTATTTTTTGTTTTTTCTGAATTTTTTCATCTTTTGATTAATTTTTTTTAATTTTTCAAATTGTCTCGATGAGATAGTCCGAAAAAAGTAAGAAAATTTAATCAAAAAATAAAAAAAAGTTCACTAAAAGTAAAAATAAGCAATATAAAATTTAGCTTATTGGTTTATTTTTGTCTTTTTTAATTTTTTTTTATTTTGACAACAAAATTTAGTTTTTCGGATCGTCTCGATGAGAGTAGTCGAAAAGTACAATCGTTTTACTAAACGATAAAAAAAAATTCACTAAAAACGAAATAAGTAAATAAACAATTATCCTAAACTAGGCCACTTAAATTAGAGATGGACTTAATCAAGATAGAAAATTATTTGGTACTCTTGGAATAATATGTGATATTACTTAAGTTGTATTTTTTGAGAAATAAAAATATTTAATAGACATTAAGTGAATTATTTTTATTTTTTACCTATTCAATAAAGATGATAATTAATTAATCAATCGTCCCGAAGCACCTTGTTGTATTGCTGCTTCGAGTGAGACAATATTGATCATTTTTCATTATATAAGTAAAAAATAAGAATAATATACTTAGCGTGTATTAAACATTTTTCTTTACTTACTGTCATAGCCTACATAGCCTACGTAATACTTTAGAAGAACCGTATAATTTAACATAATGGAGTTAACATTACTCTATTTAAAATATTTCCTGTTATATAATTAATGGTCCTATTTGGGTGGTTGGTTTATTGGCTTATTTGCTTATTAGCAAATAAATCAAAACACAAATAAGTTAATATGTTTGGGTGACAATTGACTTATTTGTTCATTTGGCTTATAAGTCACTTTGTTTGGCTTATAAGCCAGTTTATTTTGGCTTATTTTGATTTATAAGCTAATTTATTTAGCTTATTGGTTTATTTTGACTTATAAGCCAGCTTATTTAGCTCATTAGCTTATTGGTTTATTTGCATGTTTTTTACTTATTTGATTACCTAAACAACGTAACTTATTTACTGGCTTATAAGTTAAATAAATCATAAATTATGTCACCTAAATAGGGCCAATGTTACATAAATAATGTTACATAATATTTTAAAATTAGCAAGTAATTAATCATTCATTATGTGAGTGTTTACGTAACACCCAATTTTACGCGATCAGATATATATATATATATATATATATATATATATATATAAGAGATAACATTTTTTTTATGTTTCTTTAAAAATGAGGTTGTGTAGACTTTTAGCATAAAAAATGTTTTCACTTGGGATCACTTCAAATATAAAGTTGTGTAAATTTTTTGTTTTATTCAAAATACCCTATCAATTTTTTTTTCTATTATTTAATTTATAAATTATAATTATTTACAATTTAAAAGTTGAATCATTCTACAAAAATTGAAGCATTATACTATTTAATTTTTTTAACTATTTTAATTCTTGAATATACACATACATACGCACGTATGTACCAACCGTTTATTAGAGTTGTGTATTAAAAATCATAATTTTGGTCTTAATATTTAATTTTAATATTTTTTTAATAAAATTATTATTTTTATTTTATGAAAATCTTAATGAGCAATATATGCATTTTATTATTTATTTAATGTCGTACAATGATATCTTTTATTCTACATACTATTTAATTTGATGTGTAGAGTTCGACTTGCACATAGAAGACCAGATTAAAGGTTCTTGTAGAATATAAGTTTTTGGTTCACAGTTTAGATGAAATTGGACAAACCACCAGTACGACTGTAGCACAGATTTTTATTTAACGTGTCTTGATTATGTGAAATAGAAAATAGCATCATTTATTATTTCGACTTGCTGTACTAATACATTTTGTGTATATTGAACATGACCACGTTGAGATAATTAATTTTATACTGACTATATAAATTAATTCACACCCAATGGTTACTATGAGTGCTTATACTCTTAATCCCGAAATAATTAATTATTTACGTATATTTAATATTCGTTATTTTGATTCATTAA
>JAULJZ010015474.1:0-16113 GCA_032270985.1 Heliamphora pulchella | reverse complement strand
AAACTGTAAACGAAAACATATTTGGTAATTATATTTATTTTCAAAAAATTGTAAACAGTTTTCAAAATTTATAAAATTTTAAGAAACATAAAAAATGTGTTTTTACTTGTTTTGTAAATAAATTTTGATTGGATTCATCTGTAACCTCCAACTACCACTTTTTAAACATTTATGTTACCAAACATATTTTTATTTTTGTTTTATTATAAACATAAATAAAAACATGATTTTTGTTTTTCGTAAACAAAAAACAAAAAACTGTAAACGTTACCAAACGGGCCTTAAAAGTTTTATTTCTTCAGGGATATCTTCATCGAATTTAAAATCATCAAAAAGTGTATGAAATCAATCAAATAAAGCAGAGTAACCAGAAATCTCATTTATTTCATTGAAGAAAGAGGAAATTATAAGCTTGAAGGCAAAAGCAGGGGGAGATGCACAAATAAACGTGCCCTCAACCACAGACTCTGACTTAAACCCAGAGTCAGGACAAACAACCTGCACATTGCAAGACTCTAAGGTCCAGTTCTTCACTTCCATTGCAGCCGTATCTACAATGAGCTTGGTGCAGTCGGTGGGTGCACTGAAGCCCATCATGAAGCAAGCTTAGTCAGTTACATGCAGCTGAGCCATCTTTTCACTGAACAACACTTCTATATCGATACCATCAAGCTTGTCTGCCCAATCTTCCTCTTGGATCTTCTTTCCTTCCTCTTCTCCTTCCCCTATTTCATCTTTTTTTGTATCAGATAATTGATGGCCAAAGAAGATTTTCAACCCTGGCAGCTTCTCATTGGTTTCTTTATCGATCCACGATTTTGGTAAGCCACAGTATGGGAAATCTTCTCCTTCTTTGATAAAGTAGTCGTTGAGCGTTTCTGAGTATTTAACCTTCCGTTCCCTTTTAAACCCTTCCAAATCTTTCTCCATCGACTTGTACCCAAGATCGAAATAGCGCAAAGCTGGCAATACCTGGATAGGTTTCGAAATACCTTGTTGTTTGCGACCCAACCCCATTCCTGGAAAGTAAGACATTTACCTCATCATTGTAACCGCTCGCGAGTTGATGTAATTTTGCTCTTCCTTCAATAGCCTCTGCACAGCCTGAGCTTCATAGAATTAGAACCCACTTAACGACACATCCCCTTCGCTATGTTGAACCTCTAAGAGAGTCGAGCCCTCTCCTCTTGAAGGTTAAATACTATCTTCTCCGTGGACAGTCAGCACTGCCCTATTTTTTAAAATCAATTTTAGCTTTTGGTGGAGAGTAGATGGAATTGCCTGGACGTTTGGGTCGTGCAGCTAAGGCCTTCCCAAAAACAGATTGAAGGAGGCTGGCACGTTCAGCACATGGAACTCAACTGACATCTCCAAAAGCCCTACTAATACTGCAAATGATACCAGTCCCAACGCATCCCTCCTTGTATTGTCATAGGCTCGAATTCCTTGACTACAGAGTGTGAACTGGTCCGGCTTCATCCCCAGGCAAACTACAGTCTTGAGTGGGCAAACGTTCAAGGCTGAACCGTTGTCTGTTAGCATTATCGGGACTCACTTTTCTAAACACTTGACAGTAATATGCAAAGGCTTATTGTGATTCTTCCCTTCTAATGGTAAATTTTTCTCTGAAAAAGAAATCATTTTCGGCTCTATAGCTGGCAGTATTAATCCAATTAACTGTTCAGGGGTCGCATTTATCGATATATTGGCTTTATTCAAAACTTTTAACAGAGCTTGCTGGTGCTTGTGTGAAGCCATTAGCAAACCCCAGATGCTTATGTTGGCCTGTGTTTTTTTCAGCTGCTTCAGTACAGCGTCATTCTCTTCTTCTTGCTCTTTCTTCTTTCCTTTCCCACTTGCTTGCCCTTTTTCTAACTGAGCTGGCTTGAAATGCCGCCCACTTCTTGTTAGATGTTCTACACCTTCCTTGGGATCTCACAATCTCGACATTGTACTTTCAGTCTGTCTCACTTCATCCACGCACAGAGGGCTTTCAAATGCCCATAGATCATTTAAGTCACTAACCGCTGCTCTTCCTCTTCTTTTCTCGTTATCCTTAATGGCCCATGTGTTGTCGATCTCTTTCCATATGTCCTCTCTGATGTACTCCACTTGCTGTTCCCGAGTGATTCAAAAGTCAGTCCATTCAGCCCCATCTGATTTCAACACAATCCTCACTAATCAATATGATTGCATATCATCAACATATACCTCATCCTCAAAAAGTTGAGGAAGGATAATGCCATCGAGCACATTGCCAAACCCATACGGCCGTGCTGGGTAGTCCAACGGCCAGTCGTCCTCCTCATTACGCTCTTCCTCTTCTTGATGGTTGGCTTGGATTGCCACTTGATACCCCTTCCAGCCATCATCATTCTATTCCTCCATCATATCCCAGCTATTCCTAGCCATAATTAGTGAATAGGCTATCTGATCCTCAATAGCTGAAATATGCAGGCGTGGGAAATGCGCTGAACAGATGTACTGGCTCGAATCTTCTAATTATCCTAGAGACATGCAATTTATCCCAGCTTGCTTGGCATGGTTTGGCAGAGGGTTCGTTGTGACATTTGGCTTTAGAGTAGTTGATAGTGGAGGGATTACTTTTTTATCGATGAGATCTTAGATCTCATGATGTAGCCTCATACACTTATCAGTCAAATGCCCATGACCTTGGTGGTAGGCACAGTACTGAGTAAAAGAGTTCCAACATACATCCTTAGAAGGATCCAGAGATCTCTGGTGCCATCAAACTTCTTCATTTCTGGCACCTTGAACTTTTTTTAACAGTTTGGCATCTGAAAATAAACACAAACCACCTACATACAGTATGTATTCTTCCACTCTCTTTGTCTTTCTCAGTACCTTCTCCATTCGATCAATCTTTTTTGCCAGTGCGGACTCCCTAAACTAGGCCATAATCTCTTCCTCCATCGAGACATGTCGGAGAACTGAGGTGGCGTAGTGACTTGTGGTGCATCATGTCCCTGGTTATCATCCCAAAAGTCTTCACTGTTCTCATTTGTGTCATCCGACTGTCCATTTACGCTGGGCAAACGAGCCTGAATTGCTCGAATTTGTGCTTGGCATTGATTTTGATCCTGGATTTGTTGCTCTATGGCCCGCTGTATCTCAGTGATTACCCTCATCAAGGCTGTCACATTAACTTCATTCTCTGCCATCTTAGATAATTTAGCTGATTATTCAGATATCCTAGAGTCTACCTATCACTGATCTGGCCCAGGCATGCATTGACTGTAATCTTTCCAGCTTAATGATCTAAAATTGAAGAAAACTTAGATCCCATAAGTAGAATAACCAGTATCAAATACTTCCTTGATTAGAACTCGGACAAAACACCCCAGATACCCAAAACGACAAGCAGATAATCACTGAAACTGAAGCAATACCCCTGTTGGGTTTATACTGACAGCATAACAACAGGACATCTGATAACTCAGGATGATGACTAAGGAGAAGATCAACCAAATTCTAGAGGGAAAATTTATCCAAAGGATCTAGACGAAGAAATGGGCAGCACTCCGACAAGAAAACAGAGCTAGGCCGAAGGGACCAGTTTGACCTAAGCGTCTAAGGAGAAACAGGCAGCACTCCAATAGGAAAACAAAGCTAACTCACACGGGTCTAACAAGGGTTCAAAGGAAGCGAGCCTAATAAAACAACAGGGGGTAAAACTAATAACCCGAGAAGAACTCGAAAGAGAGAAACTATTTTAGAGACCTCAAGACAAAACACGGGCATGACTGCGAGAAGAAAACTACGGCGTGAAAACCAAACAAGGCAAAGAACAAAAATCTGGGTAAAAACCCGAAGAAAAAAACTAATCTAAACAACAAGGGATAACAGAAAATTCGGGCCAAACCCAGTAAAGGAACTATCCTAAGCCAAACAAATAATCCTGACAAACGCAAACAAAACATACAATAAACAAAACACATAATCCTACTGGGGTTCGCAGCACCTAATGGAGGGTTCTAAACTACTATTATGCAAAAGGCCGATTTTGGTCAATTGAACAGGGTACCTTCTGAATAAAGTCGAGTATATATCTTTCATGCCTGGAGTGGTGCAAGACATGGTCATATGGTACGTCCGAACACTTTTACTGCACCTATGAAAGCATACAGTCAGTAAGGCTTGCCCGCCTTCCCATCAATCTCTGAAATGGAAAAAATGATCGGGGCATCGAGTTGACAAGACAGGGGTATGAAGAACAATGCACATGTATGCGAGAATGCATATGAGAAATTCTTATTAAGAACCAATGATATTTTTCAAGTCTAGCCCTCTTATTTGATTTTATAAATCAGTCCCCAACAGAGTCGCCAAAAAATACTGTGGTGCCGGGACTTTAGGATTTTTTGGTAGGTCAAAAATATGAAAATTCAATAGATGTTTAGAAAATATTTGAACACCTTGAATGCTAAATTTAAAAAAAATTTTTTTGTTGAAAATAGAGTCACCACTTTGTTTTTGAGAATAACCAAGAAAAACAAAAATGGCTACTGATATTTAAAACGTTTAACCAGAGAAAAAGGGTTCGAATGCTAAGATACGAATTAGAGAAGGTGTTAGGCACCCCGTTCGCCCAACTGTAAGGTTGACCTCTACTAATCATCATTGGTTCTTAATAAGATTTCTCAAATGCATGCAAATACAGAAAATAGAGGTAAGGAGAGAATATTCAAAATCAAATATACAAAATACATAGTATATGTATATAGAACACGAAAGCAAAGGAAATAAAAAAATAAAATTGTAGGTCCTACAGCATGCAATTTCTAACTAAAAGATACATGGAGTACACCCGCATGCAATTTCACCAAAATAACCTAAACTATCATGATTTAAATAAAAGAACAAAAATATGCTAAAAAAGTCTCTAAAACCAAATATGCTAAAAAAAAAAGACATGAACTTTGCTAACAATATTGTCAAAATCTTAAACTAATTTAAACATGCTTTCAAATGAAATAAACAAAAATTCTTTAATTTACCATATTAATCACGTGTGTTATCAAATTGTCTAAAGGCATAACTAAAATGAAAATAAAAAGTATGACAAGAGAACATCTAATGTTTTAAGAAAAAAATAAATAAAATAATAAAAAATAAATAAATAAAAAATAAATAAAAAAAGTGTATGAAAGAAAATTAAGCTAAAAAAGATAAGAAAATACTATTAAATTAATAGAAAAAAATCTAACTATTTTATATTTTATATTTTTAAACAAAACAAAAGAAAAGAAAAATAAAAGAAATGAAATGAACAGAAGATTTCAATTATTATTAAAAGAGAAAATTATACTACCATTTAAAAGATAAAAATAAGAAAAATAAGAAAAATAAGAAAAATATTAACTGGCATATAAGGTTTTTTGTGATTTTTAAGGTTAACAAAATAAAAAAATAAAATAAATACTATGAAAGAAAAATTAAGCTAACATTGAAAGAAAAATAAAAGAAAAATAGAATACTAGAACATTAAACTAACATTACAAGAAAAATAAAAAAATAAAATAAAATACTAGAAATAAATTGGTGTAATATTGACAATTACAACCATATGTATGTAAGTATTTAGATTATAATAATAACGACATCGTTAGTCGTATTGTCAATTATATGAGCACTAATTAATGAATTAGCAAAAGGGTGACAATGTGCTAGGTGTGAAATGTGGGTAAATTAACAACTAAGAAATTGATGAAAGTAACCAAATTACATCAAGCAAATTAAATGATAACCACGATTAACTATATAAATGAAAGAAACATGCGAATTGAAATTGAACTTAACTCGATCACTCCAAAAGAAAGGGAATAGAGTTAGAAAGATCGGGGATCTAGACAGAATACTTGAATTGCTAGTAAATTCTCGAGTCGGGGAATGGTGTTTATAGCCCAATCCTCAGGATCCAAGTCAAGGTTTCAATGTAGGCATAAGAGGTTCGGCTCTCGGTACTTCGGCAGGGTTTCGGCGTCAGGGCTCGAAATTGCTCGGCGACTCGGCAGAGCTTCTCTCACTCAGATTCTCTCCTGAAAACGTATCAAGGGGTACGGTATTTATAGAATTCCTCAACCAACGAAAGGCGGACACATTTTGGGACACGTTAGGCCATTTGAAGTTGGCGGTCGCCAAGTTAGGAGTTGGCGGTCGCGACAAATGAAAAGGTTCCAAGAAGTTCTTATGGCGGTCGCCACAATACAAGTTGGCGGTCGCCAGGTTGGAGGTGGCAGTCGCCACTTTGGCTAGGGTTTCTAAGAAGTTCTATTGGTGGTCGCCACAATAGAAGTTGGCGGCCGCCACAACAAGTGAAATTTTCCAAAAGGTTCTATTGGCGGTCACCACAATGGAGTTGGTGGTTCAACATGATTTTATTGGTTTGAAGGTTTTGATCATTAGGTTCAAATACCGAGCTTGGATCATTTTTCGAGGATCGTACTGAGGCACTATTCTAACTGTTTTCATCATCGAATTTACCTAAAATTGAGTGGGGTCAAATTGGGGTGTCTACAATATTCTCCCCTTGAATGTGACTAGTCTTTGTGTCCTTTGTGAAAGATCAATGGAATTATCCTCCCATTTACTTCTGCACTGCCCGTTTTCTTGGAGAGTTTGGTCTGACATCCTCTGTTAGTGGGGTGTGAGCTGGGCGTGCCCAAAAGATCTAATGTCTCTTTTTAGCTGGTGGTGTGGTGGAGAAGGCCGTGGTTTGAAGTGCATGATCTAGGCTTGCATGTTTTATGCAGCCTTGTGGTCCATTTGGATAGCTAGGAATAAGAAAATCTTCAAGTTGGAACCTTTAAGCTGGGAACAAACTTCTGAGAAGCCAAAACTCACGATGTTTTATGGCTCAAGGCAGCTCTCAAATTTCTAGTGTTTACGGTTGAGGACTTCTTTTACCGTATTAAGGCAGTTAGAAGCTTAAAATAAAGTTAATTGCAGTAGTGTTTTCTTAGCGCAGTAGGCCTCTTGCCTACTGTGTGTTTTGGTCTTTTCTTGTGTTGTGCATGGGCCTGTTTGGGTCTGATTGTGGCATTTTATGCTTGTATTTTGCTATTCTGGCTCCGTGCCTTTTATATATCTTCCATTTTGCCTATAAAAAAAACCTCAACTTTAATTATCAGTTAATAAACTTAATTAGTATTAAGGTTACAATTTTAAAAATATGAGTACAAAGTCACTAGCATCAACAGAAGAAAAACATGGTGCAAAAACCAATCATATGTGCTAGCTTCTCGAGTAGCACAAGTTTATTATGTTATGGATATGAAACTCGGTAATGATTAGCACATTGTTAAAAAGAGTCTGCCTTGAAATTCTTATGATATTCCTGACAATGAAAAAGAAGAATTTAACAATGATGGTAAACCATTTCAACAAGATGAACATTTGGTTTAATTTATGAGATATTACAAGTTGATAAAATAGTGCATTTGGAAATGAATGATATTTTGCCTGAAGTACGTGTTGATGCAAACTCTATACCAAGAAGAGAGATACGAGGGAGGATAGCTTTATTAGTGATAATGTCACCGAGGATGAATTTTGATAGTAACAACAATATTGAATAATATAGTAATAGCATTTAATAATGTAAGTACACTAGGGTATGACTCGTGCCTAAATGTATTTTTGATCAATTTAATTTTTTTTAAAAGACAGTTATCCCTCCAAACATTCCAAATCAACTATTAAAAATAAACAATCCAACCAATAAAGATTTACATAAAAGGATTACATAATAGAGGTTATGCACAGTTTTTTTATAATAAAGTTGATCAAAACTAATTTTTTAATAAAATATTTTCTAGCTATGACTCATACCTCTAAAAGGTACTTTCGAATCGATTTCTTCTACTCAATTATTAAAGGATTCTTGCACTCTCCTGTACATAAAATTTGATTAATAGGAAAAGTAAATCATTAAAATAAAAATAAATTAAATAAATTATTGAACTTTTAAAACAATTATTATAATTAAAATACTTAAGATTTAAGAAATAAAACAAATAAAAATAAATCCGTACATTATGTAAAATTTGAAAATTAAATTAGAAAGTACTTATAACCTCCTCATAAGCTAATCCATTAACCAATTAAGCTTTCACAACAAAAATAATAATTTTTTAATTAAAAAAATTTAATTCAAATCCCTCACAATAAAAAAAATGAAAGATAAATAAAAAAAAAATGGAACGTCACGTAGTTCACAGAACTTCGTATTTATCTCCATGTATACAGTAAATTTCTGTACAATTATAACCTTCACACTCTAAAAAAAATCCTACATTATGTAAAATAAATTATAATGTTCTCCTGACCTCTTCCACATTTTTTTAATAAATAAAACAGTCTACTTTTATAAATAAAAAATTATTCAAATCGAGTTTCTATTAAAGGTAACCAAAACAATATTTTTAATTTTTAATTTTCAGATGAAAAAAATAACAATTTTAATTTTTGGTTTTTAGATAGCTAGGAAGAAAATATTTTTTTAAAAAAATAGTAATTAGTTTTTGTAAAAAAAAGTATACATTTTAAATAATACAAATTTTTTTATATTAAAAAAGAACTAATTCAACAATTTTCTATCAAATGTAACGAAAGTAACATTTCTTCAATAAAATAAATTTATTTTTTAGAAAGAAGAAAAAATTCCTAAAAATTCTGTTTTATTTAAAAAAAAGTTTCAAAATATTTTTATACCAAATGTAAACTGTAAAACATTTTGAAGTTATATTTTTTGTGAATAGATATGATATTTTTTTAGGAGAAAAAAAAGAAAAAAGAAATTATTAAATGAGAAGAGATGTGATATTTTTTCAAACTAACTGCATTAAATGAGGAGATAAATGATATTTTTCTAAAGTGGTACTTTTTTTCGTTGGAAGTAAACTTGGACAATTTCAACTATTGGATAAAAAATATGACGCGCCATATAAGAATGCTCTGTTTTGTAATATAGATTGATAATTTTTAATTTACTCACTTACTTGCTCTTTTTGCATATCATGCTATATTTTTATTTTATTGTGTTCATTGTCATTAGGTCACTTAATGTGTCTTTATTTGTAATAGATGGCAGGGCCTGATAAGCAAAATGCTAGAAAAAGAAAGTGCAACAAAATGCCGATCTTGTGTTAATCATTCAATTTAATTTCCAAATTTATTGATAGCAAGTGCACCTATTCCTAATGAGAATAATGAGCAGGGCACAACTAGACCTGAGATAATAACATGCTGGAAGTGCTGCATGTGAGTTATTTACTACTAAACGCTTTTAACTTTAATAGTATTCTCGTGAACTCATTGTTTTTAGCTTTTTTTCCCAACGAACAATTTGTTTTACTATACTAATTTTTTTAGGTTCATCCACAAGAAAGAGAACACGTGGAATAACTCGTGGTATTGCGAATGAAAAAAAATTAAATTTCATAGAAAAAGTTTGATGTTATGATTCCTTAGGATCGGATCCATTACGAGTAGTGGCCGATGATGCTCAATCCTGATCACAAATGTAGGAATCATTGTTCATAAGTATGCTGTGAGATCTATTTCATTTTTTTTATAATAGACTAATAATAATAATAATAATAAATTAATAAATAAAAACAAAAAAATAATAGTAATAAAATTTGTTGTTAGTAGGATTTTTTCGTAATTGTTGTTAATTAAATATAATGGTTTGGAGTTAAAATGTAATTATATAAATTTAAAAGATTAAATATTAAATATATCTATATAATAAAGCAGCTCATGTTTTTGAAATGTCCTAGAAACAAACTATCTTTAAAGACTGAGATTTATTTTACCACTCTAATCTTACGGTTTAGATTATTATCTCTTTCCTCATTTAATGCAGCTGGTTTAAAAAAATATCACATCTCTCCTCATTTAATATATTATCTCTCTTTATTTTTCTCTCTTAAAAAAATATTACATCTCTTCACAAAAAATACAACTTCAAAATGCTTTATAGTTTTGAAACTTTTTTTAAAAAAAATAAAACAAAATTTTTAGGAATATTTTGTTCTTTTTAAAAAATGAATTTTTATTATTAAAAAACTAGGGATTAACCCGTGCCTAAAGAATCTTTCAATCAATTTGATTTTTTTAAAAACAGTTATCCCTTAAAATATTTTCAATCAATTATTAAAAATAAACAATTCAACTAATGACAATTTACATAAAAGAGAATAGAGATTATGTACAATTTTTTTATAATAAAATTGATTGAAATCTATTTTTTAATAAAACATTTTGTAGTTATAATTCATTCCTTTAAAAAGTACTTTCGAATAAATTTCTTCTACTCAATTATTAAATGCCGCTTGTACTCTCATGTACATAAAATGTGACTAATAGGAAAGACAATATATTAAAATAAAAAATAAATTAAATGAATTATTAAAATTTTAAAACAATTATTATTATAATTAAAATGCTTAAGATTTAAAAAATAAAGTAAATAAAAATAAATTCCTCCATTATCTAGAATTTGGAGAGACATGAAATGTCACGTAGTTCATATAACTTGGTCTTTTTCCACATATATAATATAATAAATTTCTATATAACTATAACTTTCACACTTTAAAAAGAAAAATCATACACTACGTAGAATAAATTATAAAGTTCTCATAACTCCTCAAAAGTTTTTTTTATAAATTAAAAATTTTTCAAACCAAGTTTTTATCAAAGGTAACCAAAACAATAATTTAAATTTTTAGTTTTCAAATAGAAATAAAAAAATTTCTCAAGAAAAAAATAGTAATCAACTTTTGTAAAAAAAATGATACATTTTAAATTGTAACATAATACAAAATTTTTTATATTTAAAAAGAAATAATTCAATAATTTTCTATCGAAGGTAACCAAAATAATATTTTTTCAATAAATCAAATTTATTTTTTGTGAAGGGGCATGATATTTTTTGAAGAGAAAAAAATGAAGAGAGTGATGGTATTAAATGAGGAGAGAGGTGATAATTTTTTAAACTAGCTGCATTAAATGAGGAGAGTGATGATATTTTTTTTAAAATGATACTTATTGCCGTTGGATATAAGATTAGATAATTTCAGCAATTGAATAAAAAATATAATGTGTCATAAGACTACTCTGTTTTGTAATATAGATGATCAAAATCAATATTTAAATACAATATTTTCTAGTTATAATCCATACATTTAAAAGTCACTTTCGAATCAATTTTTTCTACTTAATTATTAAAAGGCTCTCGCACTCTCCTGTACATAAAATGTGATTAGTAAAAAAAATAAAATATTAAAATAAAAGACAAATTAAATGAATTATTAAACTTTTAAAACAATTATTATTATAATTAAAAGGCTTAAGATTTAAGAATAAAACAAATAAAAAAATTCTACATTATGTAGAGTTTAAAGATTAAATTAGAAAGTATCTATAATCTCCTTATAAGTCAATTAATCAACCAATCAAGTTTTCACAAGAAAAAAAAAATTTAATTAAAAAATTTAATCCAAATCCCTCACCAAAAAAAAAAAACGAAAGATAAACATTGAAGAGACATAAAAGGTCACGTGATTTACATAACTTTGTCTTTCTCCATATGTATAATACAATAAATTCTATACAATTATAACTTTCACACTCCAAAAATAAAAATCTTACACCATATAGAATAAATTATAAAGTTCACATATCCTATTCAACATTTTCTTTTTATAAATAAAACTATTGCTTTTTATCAATAAAAAATTTATTCAAAACCAAATTTCTATCAAAAGTAACTAAAATAATATTTTTAATTTTTAATTTTCTGATAGAAAAAACAACAATTTTAATTTTTCATTTTCATATGCGAAGAAAATATTTTCTCCAAAAAATATAGTAATTAGTTTTTGTAAAAAAAAAGGGATACATTTTTATATTAAAAAAAATTAATTCAATAATTTTCTATCAAAAGTAACCAAAACAACATTTATATAATAAAATAGCTCATGTTTTTGAAATATCTTAAAGACAAACTATATTTAAAAGTTGAGATTTATTATACCATTCTAATTTTACGGTTCAGATTATCATCTCTATCTCTTCATTTAATGCAGTTGGTTTAAAAAAACATCACATCTCTCTTTATTTTTCTCTTTTCAAAAAATATCATATCTCTTCATAAAAAATATAACTTCAAAATGTTTTATAGTTTTGAAACTTTTTGAAATTTTTTAATGTTTTGAAACTTTTAAAAAAAAAAATAAAACAAAATTTATAGGAATTTTTTCCTTTTTCTAAAAAATAAATTTGTTTTATTGAAAAATGTTGTTTTGGTTACCTCCGATACAAAATTGTTAAATTAATTTTTTTTAATATAAAACTGTATCCTTTGTTTTACAAAAACTAATTTTTGTGCAGTATATCAAATAAGGTGTGATTGATCATATTATTTATAGATTGTCCAAGGTAAATTACTCTATGAAGAAAAATCCATCTTTCACTTCAAATTTTATTATATTTATTCTTTCAATTTCTCTCCTTAACTAACAAATTCATTTATTTTGCAGGTTGCCAATTTTTTACAACATTCCATAACTGTATGCTTTAAAGTTAAATCAAAGGTAAAAAGTATTTAAGTTTTGATTGCCTTTGATTTATCATTTCAATGTGGATAACATTTCCATTAAATAACAAATACAATTCTATTTTTTAGTCTTTGCATTATATATTTTAAACACTTAAACTTCATTTTCTATAATTTTAGGTTTCACTTTATTTCATAAATATTTTCAATAAGTATTTATAGATTAATGAATGAATATATTCAATTTATTTGCTGATGAAATTCTTTATTTAAAATTTCAAGAGTTTAAAATACTTATAAAGTAGAATTATAAGAATACATGACAGTTTATATAAAGAACTTTTGAAAAAAAAAGTAATCTAAACTTTCATTTCAATAGTTCTTAAGAAAGAAAAGAAATTTCATCTTCCACTAACTTTAACATACTACTTAGTTTAGTTCTGTTGGTTCCCTTTTTTCTTTTTATTTCACTTGTGAAATTCATTTTATTTTATGCCTCATTCCATGTTAATTCTTTCAAATGTTTTTTTAATTTGTTTATTTTTCTTTTCCTCATTCCAATAGAATGAGTTATTGTTGCATTCGCCGCCCCGATCACCTTGTACTTCTTTTGAATTTTTATATTACGTTTTTAATTTCTGCAGCATCAACCACAACTTTGTTAGAGAATTATTGTGTTTTTTATTGAACATATTGTATATTTTTTTGTTCAATTTTATTCATTATAAATCTTAAATACATTTATAGTTCATTACATTTCTAAGTTAACGATACATTCATATCGATCATTAGGCAACATGCAAGGCCCGTCGCCATTTTACTAGTATTGGATTAAAAGTTGGAGCTTCGTGCTAAGTTCTAAGACGACGGTGTTACCCCCATGACAGGTCCTAAACCCCAGTCATCTTTGTTTGGGAGTACTTCAAATGCCGAGCTTGAAGAGGCTAAAAGAATAGTAGAACAAGTTGAAATAACAAGCTAACTGATGAGATGGAAATGCTAAAATCTAAGTAGATGGAGATGAATGCTAGGCAAATGGACATGGAAGCATGAATGAAAATCACGATGGAATGAATGCGTTCTAGAGGAACAAATTATTGTTATTATGATGGTAAGTTAATGTCTTACCCAACACTATTTGATTGTAGTTTGATTAGTTATCTTCAATTTAACTAGTTATTTGATTTCACAGCGTACTTTGATCTGATAAATAAATTTACGACCTTTAAGAAGAAAAAACTGATTGATAATTGGCTTACAAAATCAAATTTGGTATTATTTTTTCCATTCTCTTCTTTGAGATGAATGTATCAAATTTGGTACAAAATATATATTTTAATGATGTCTTTCACTTTTTGCAGCTACTCCCATTTCATGATTAATCTCCAATTGAACCTATCATGAAAATTATACTTAATTCTACTCATGGTTTAATTAGTGGGTTTATCAAAAAAAAAAAAAATTGCTATCAGAATCAGTCACATGAATTGCATCTCTTTTTTTATTTTCCATAATATTATGTTTTTGTTTACTATCTTTAATTATTTAGTCTTATTAAGAATTAACTTAGTATCCCTTTTACTATCTTTTTTCTTCTTTTTCGTAATATTATTTTTTTGGTTAGAATCATTATAAGTAGTGATTTATGTCACCACAAATAGAGACTAAAGTAAGTGCTGGATTCTTTTTTTTTTTTTTTGTCATTTTATGTAGATGAATAGAACTTTCAGTGGGTAGACAAGGACCTTTCATTTATGTTTTGTTAAAAGTTTTGAATAATTTGCATGCTTGATTTAGACAAGCACGTCTCTCCTCTGGAGAGTGTCAAGTCTTGCGGTCATGCAAGTGTAGTATAGGGTTGGGTGGTTACGAACGGGAGAGTTCCAACATTTCATTCATGGCCAACAACATGCACACTACGTTGGAGGAGGGAAATGACTTGCAAACAGAGGATGGACATGGCTTGCCAGCTGAGGATGATCTCCAACGACGCTTTAACTCTTTTGCTCTCACGGATGATGAAAATAAAGCCATTTAACTGGAGAAGGATGATATAGCCCTTAGTGAGAAAGAATGCTCCTTAAGCATAGTTGCCAAGGTATTTACTCATAAACCAGTTAATTTCTTTGGTCTGAAAAATACTATGGATACTGTGTGGGGATACCCAAAAGGAGTGAAGGTCATTGAGTTGGGGAAGGGTTTTTTTTTTCAATTTGTGTTCACGAATGTCATGGATGTGACCTGTATTCTTAATGGGAAACCTTGGTTTTTCAATAATAACATTCTGATCTTAGAAAAATGGAAGCCAGGACTGCAACTGAGTGATAACAATTTTAGATTTACACCAATGAGGTTACAAGTCTGGGGCCTACCTTTAGATTTTTTCTCACACGAAGTTGGTATCAAGATTGGCAAAAGGGTAGGTGAAGTGGTTGATGTTAATATACCGCCGACCGGAAGCAGGGAGGGGCGATATTTACGGATTAAAGCATGTGTTGATGTTCTTAAACCTCTTATGAGGGGCACTAAAGTGCAACTGGTGCAAGGGGATTCGTTCTGGGTGGGGTTTCAATATGAACGACTGCCGACTTTTTGCGGATACTATGGAATTATGGGCCATGATACCACATGCTGTACGAAGAAAATGCACCATGAAGCGGGCGACATTCAACTTTTAGACCAATATGGGGGCTGGCTCAAAGCTAACATGGTTCACCCAGCAGGCAGAAAAATGCACAAAGCAACCTCTGGGAGAAGCTTGTCGGAGGAAAGAAAGGGGCAATCCAGAATTGATCCAGTCGACGATCAGATGAGCGAGAATCAAGGAAAATCAGTAGAGAGCGGACCAATTAAGGCGAAAGTTTCGGACACCACAAAAAAAAAGACCTATAGTGACAAAAAAAAATAGTGACAAACATAAATTCATCACCAAAGGTAAGTATTTAGTGACAAGAATAAGATTTGTCACAAAAGTACTTAATACATGTATTTTTGTGACAAATTCATCTTTGTCACAGATGTTGTCACTAAAAGCATGGTGGGAAATGAAATTTGGCACCAAGGAGTATTAGTGACAACAAATTTAGTGACAATAAAGAAATTGTTACAAAAAAACTATTATTAGTGACACTATGTTTTACTTGACACTAAATCACATTACACGAACCTTTAGTGACAACACGAAGAATTTTCGCAAAATATCTAGTTGTGTTCAGTGATAAATATTTAATTTTTGTCATTAATAATAATTGGTGACTAACATAAATTTATCACTAAAAGTAGGTCTTTAGTGACAACAATACGAGTCGTCACTAAAAAGTAGAAATTGTGATTTTTGTGATAATTTCTTGTTTGTCACATAAATGTTGTCGCTAAATGTTTAGTGGGAAAACAAAATTTGGTGCCAATTTTTTTACTGACAATATTATTAGTGACTTTTAAAATCTAGTAACTAAAAGTTAGTAATTATTAGTGATGATATTTTGTCATTGTCACTAAATAGTGGCATTGATTTTAGTGACATTCAA
>JAULJZ010015453.1:0-16114 GCA_032270985.1 Heliamphora pulchella | reverse complement strand
GCTTGACTTTTAGTACAGCTTTTCATGCTCAGACCGACGGTCAGTCTGAGAGGACCATTCAGATTTTGGAGGACATGTTGAGAGCTTGTGTGCTTAATTTTCGGGGTTCTTGGGAGGATCATCTATCACTGGCAGAGTTTGCATATTACAACAGCTATCAGTCTAGTATTAGGATAGACGTGTAGATCGCCTGTTTGTTGGATAGAGGTGGAAGAGACTGCTGTTTTGGGACCCGACTTGGTGCGAGAAACGACAGAGGTGATTACAGTGATTCGTCAGCGACTGGTGACAACTCAGAGCCGCCAGAAGAGTTATGTTGATCGAAGGAGGAGACCGTTAGAGTTTGTAGTGGGAGATCATGTATTTTTTAAGGTCTCGCCACGCAGAGGGTTGATGAGATTTGGTCGAAGCGAGAAGCTATCACCACATTTTATCGGACCATTTGAGATCCTGAAAAGGATTGGGGTGGTAGCATACCGTCTTGCTTTACCGCCTCAGTTAGCATCTGTGCACAACGTCTTTCATGTCTCTATGCTTCAGAGGTATGAGCCAGATCCGTCTCATGTGTTAGATTGGGTTGAGTTACGAGTTGATAACGATGTGACGTATGAGGAGCGTCCCGTGAAGATTTTGGATACAAAGGAACATGTGTTACGGGGGAGAACGATTACTTATGTCAAAGTTCAGTGGTTTCATCACAGGGTTGAGGAAGCGACTTGGGAGCTTGAGTCTGAGGTTCGTGAGAGATACTCAAAGTTGTTCACCTCGTGACCTTGTAGTGAATTTCGGGGGCAAAATTCCTTAAGGGGGGAGAGTTGTGAGACCCTGTACAGTTTCTTTTTGATTTATATGCATATTTCGTGTTTTTAGTCACGCTTTAGCATCTTTACTTTAATATGCATATATGTATTTCGATGCCTGTTTTGGTTAATCTGAGCATGCAGGGTTATTTCCCGGGATTGTACGGAGTTTCTGTGCGCATTTCAAAAATTTTAAAAAAAAGATATTTTGGAGGCCTATAAATATCTGGAGTTATATATTTTCAAAAGATATTTTCAAAACTTAACTCCTAAATTTCCTCCATATTATCTCTACCTTCTCTATAACTTCTCGGGGGCCTGGGGCTCGGTTTTCAACGATCCAACAGCGGATCCTTGATATTGGCATCGTGGTCTACGTATCCATTCAGACAGATTTTGATTTCGGTGAAGCTCGAATTTGCACGTAGATCGAGGCATCAGGTTTTTAACCCCACGAGGTAGGATCTCAGATTCTACTGCTGTATAAAGGTACTATATGTAATCTTATACTGTTTCACCATTTAAAAACGCATGAAATGTGATTTTACGTTCTAGATCAAATTTTGGGTTAAAACTATTTTTTTCGGTGTATTGGTTGGATGAAACTTAGTGTTGGATGTTTCTGAAGATGGTTTGTGATAGCCATGGGCTCGGGTATGCCTTTAGGTATCAAAACGGGTGTTTTTGAAGCTTGATTTGAGGATTGGAGATCAAAACCGTAGCAAAAAAATATTTTCTAGGCAAGTTCAGTCGACTGGACCCATGAGTTCAGTCGACTGGATCTTGAGTTGGGAGATTCAGTCAACTAGACTTGAGGGGTCAGTTGACTGAAATATTTTCTGTTCGAAGTGGTGTTTTTACAGAAGGTTTTTTAGTCGACTGGGGAGAAGTCCAGTCGATTGAAATGGTGGTTGTTTGCCTTGGCTTTTTTGGTGGTTCCTTTGGAAAAAAGGTTAGGTTTCTTTTGAGAAAAAGGAGGGATTTTGATGAAAAACGTGTTTATTGGAGGTTTGGAGCTAACCCGTGGGGTTGAGGCTCACTTTCTAAAACGCTTTGATAAAGATTTGTTTTCATATGTTTTGGTTTGATCTCCATGGTTTTGTGGATTGGATCTCTTGCTTATACATGCGTTGTATAATTGCATTTGGGGAAAACATTTTGAAAATGTTTTGTTTTGATCTCCTGGTGATGAATGGATCTATGTACATGTATATTGTACCAGTTTGAGAAATATTTTTAGAAGATTATCTAGATATACCGGGATGACGTATATTTGGCACGAGTTGCCCTTAGTGTAAGTCCGAAAACGTGCGCAGTGTAGGTACTCAGGTCCTTCGGGTTAGTCCCCGTAAATTGAGGCAGATGGGTGCTCATATCCGTTGGGGTCGTACCCGTAAATTGAGTAGTTCATCATGGTGCTCCGTATAGAACTTGTGTGTATGTAACCGGTCCCATGATGTATGGGGATTAGATACTGGACATGGGTCTATAGTTGTTACCTCTATCCCCTTGTGATTGAGTCGGTACATAGGATCATATTCTTATATTCAGCGAGGGAACAATGTTTTGATTATTTTTTTTCCTTAACTGTGGTTGATTAGTTGCATTTGTCGCAATACCTGGTTTGAATGATGAAAACATGGATCTTATGAAATAAATCTGTTTTGGGAGACTTGTGCTGTCTGATGGAAAAACTTGAGATTTTTGGATGGAAAACCTGTTTTGATTTTGTGGTTGAGTTCGTTCCCACCATATGATTGCATATCCTGCTTTACAGTTTATTATCTGTTTCTATTGGGTTTCGGCTCACGGGTGAAAATTTTCTGTCAAAACCATTTTCAGGTGATGATGTGAATAAGGAGTAGCTTAGTGATGCCCACGGTGGCGGAAGACTTTTATAGTTTTTTTTCTTTTTGGTATGCCTGTTACTGAAGGCAGGTTTTGTACGCCATAAGGCGATATATATTGTACGCATGTTGAACTATTGTCTTTTATTTTATGAGAGATACACTTTGTTGGGTATTCCTTTGGTTTCAACAAGTGGTTTTAATGTATAAAAACTTATATTTTCATATAAAATGGACGTTTAGTGGATTTTCACGTGACCCCAAGTTTTGGGGCGTGACACTTCTGCTCGCTGCCGTTGCTGAGTAAGTCTTTTCTAAATTCTAAGTTCTATGTTCAAAGTTCTAATACTGTGGTGACTAGAGTATCATCCCATTTATTTGTTTTGCATTATTTAAAACTAGAAATACCCATTTTACTACCAGATTTTAGATTCATTTTCAACAAAAAACAATTTTGATATTTTATTCAACAACTAGTGGTGGCGACATTTGGGGGATGAATTACACATTAGTTTTCTTTTCTTTTTGACTAGTTCGAGGCAGGTTATAGTTATTCAACTTATTCTGTATTCATTTGTGATGTAGTCGATAGATAATGATATAGAAAATGCATAATAAATATGAAATTCATCCTCCAAAAAATTTAAACAAAAGAAAATAGTTTTACAAACCCATTTAAAAAACAGTTCTCTCTTGAAATTAATGTCTTCTAAAACAAATTAATTAAATTAAAACCTTAATTGAAAACTACTTATTTGTATTTTCCACCCTGAAAAATTTATAAGTCTCCTAAGCTGATTTTGACTCTTGGTTTTCTTTCCTTTTTGATATTTGGGTTGAGTTTTAATGGATTTCGTTTTTAAATCTCTGCTGGATTATTTTTTCATTTGGGTTATAATTTTTGTTTATTTTTATTTTTATTTCTACATTGATGCTAAATCAGATCAACAAAGTAAGAAGGATTGAGTTTGATCTCAAAATTGGTTTTAGAAAGGAAAAGAATATACCTCAAGCTTGAATACTAGATTTGGTATTATAGTTCTGTGATTTTGTCAATGAATGAATGTATTTTGAGCCGAGTTCTGTGATTTTGTCAATGAATGAATGTATTTTGTGATTTTGCACCCGAGTTCTGCATATGCATTTATAGAGAATTGAGCGGCAATTGCATTGCTCACCACAAAGATTTTGAAAGACAAGCTCGACAAATGATTCCCATATAATTACTCCCCAAATCCCTACTGTAACCCTATATATACGCGGGTAGACTGAACCAGTTTGAGATTGATAGTTCATATATCATTATCATTGAGATATTATTTTTGTCTTTTAAGACTTAAATATATCGGAGTTCTGCCGATACGAGTTCTCGATAGATCGTACCCCACACTACGTTCGAGGATCGCATAAGGGAATACAGTAAAAGATTTGACTGGAGTTTCAACTCGGAATCAAGTCGTAGTTAAAGATTAGATCGACAAGAAGTATTCTTCTAAATTAATTTTGGTTGCACGGTCGTTCTTCATCAAAAGTTTTATCCGGAGCCCGTTTCGGCGTTTGCTCGTCCAGTTAATTTTTTTACCAAAAATTATTTTAAAAAATAATGATTTTGGCAGTATTGCCTTCAACACATAATAGTTCAAATTTTCATACATCATCACTCTCAACCACTGAACAGAATAGTTCAGTTTAGCCTTCAGCATCACCCTCAGCCTTTGCACATCTCAACAGAACGGATCACTCAACAGCCCATTAGAACAAAGCTGATCAGGTTACCATTCAGCATCACCCTCAGCCTCTGCACACCTCACAGTAGCAGAAGATTCAAATACTATTTTCCTTTTTGGCCTAAGAGATTTTACTACATTAATGTTGTAGAGAAAGTCTGTTTGCCGATTAATGGAGTATTTCTGAACCGATTCGCGCCTGTTGGGCGGGCCAACCGCCAGGTCGAACTGATGTTTGTACTTGTTCAGTTTATGGGAATAGTTACTTGGAACGCCTATTTAAAGCATGTTCTAGACCCATTTCAAGTGTTGATTTTCCCAACTTTCTATTGCCGAAATTCTGCATCTTCCTTCCAGTCATAGTTTCCTGAGAAAGTTCAAATACAGCGGCGTTCGTTGGTGTGCAGACTATCCTGCTACATCTGCACACAGCAATCGTTTCATCCTAGAGACAGATGTCCGATACAACGCATATACCTAGACGGGGCGTAATCTGTCTTAAGAAGACAGTGTTGAACGCTAGACTTGATTGCAATATTTGCTCTGTAAACCGATTCTCTGTTAAGTTTCTTTCTTACTATTTGGTTTAAATGATCTGCTCAAAAACCAGTTTTTTGTTCTGTACTGTTTTAATATTTTAGTCCTCGTCTTTGTTTTTATTTTGTTTAATTTTTTACCTGAACAAAAACAGTATTTATTTATGTTCTGTTTTAAATTATAACACAGTGGTTTTACATACTGTTCTGGGTTTCTATTTAAATGTTTCGAGTTTCTGTTTAAATGTTTTGGGTTTCTGTTTAAAAAAAATAAAATTAAAGCTAATCTTCTTTTTTTATTTAAACAAAATTGTTTCCGTAATATTATTTTGTTAAACATAATTATGTTTTGCATATACTAAAATATATTTTAATATATTTCAATTATTAGTTTGTTATATTTTATACTGCATATTGTTGTTGACTCGAGTTTGAGAACCGACAAATTATTATTATTATTCCAGAATTCTTATTTCTAGTACCAACAATTGCTAGCCTGTGATTGCTCTGTTGTTTCTTCATCTTCAGAGAGGTTTCTTCTTGTATCCCGACTAGGTATAGAATTGGCTGGTGCTACCTTTTTACTTTCTACCACTCCATTCCCCAAATGTGCCTCATTCAAAAAGTTTCCTTTTTGTTCCAGAGCTGCATTACTTACTTCGTGAAAGTTGCCTTTGTCATTTGCCTCAGTTGTGTTAGAATCTGCCCTTACATGTTTTTTGTTCTCTGTATCCACTGCACAGTTCATATCACCCGGCCATTTATTCCCTAATTGTTCATGACTCCCAGCACCGCAAGCTTCCATTGTTGATTCTTCCACTATGCTAATTAGGGCCATGCCATCAAACACTTTTTCCACCTCCATCTTCTTCCTCGCATCATGATCTTCACCATCGATTTATTGTGGGTCATGCTCATCCTTTATGGGATTTGCATCAGATTGAGTCTTTGGTTCAACAGAGGCTATATCGATGGTAATTTGGGCTCTTTGTTTACGGTAATATCTCCACACGTGTATTTTCTAGAGAGTGCCCTCTCTACCATAAACTTTATATTCAAACTTTTCAACTTGGACACGAATAAGTTGCTTAGATCATCTCCAACCATTTTACTTATAATTTAACTAAGTAATTTTTTAAAATAATTAAAAACTAATTTAAAAAGTCATATTTTTATTTCTAACTCAACCATACTCCCTATTTTAGGGAGTCATATTTTTTTTAATTTTTAATATAATAATTCAAAATTAGTAGCATTCATATTTTAACGGTTATATTATAATAGCTATTTTATTTTTTAAAAAAATATTTTTAAAAAATAAATTTTAATATTTTTAAAATTTTAACGGTTATATTTTAACAATCATTTTATAACGGCTACATTTTTTTAAAAAAATTTAATTTTTCCAAATTAGAAGAGACAAACCAAAAAAACAAAATACAATAATACTTTATGAACTTATAGAATAATACATTGGTCTAATACAACAATATTACATAAATTTTTTAAAAAATAAAATAATACATTAACCAGTGATCACTACTAATTAAAACTACTACGTAAACTTTTTTGAAATAATTTTCATTTCAAGCCTTAATAATATTGTGCTTGCATTGGATCCATGCCAGTGGTAGTTGTGAATTCTTCTAGATGAATTGTGCTCCAATAATGCATAAGAAAATTTTGAGTACAATCAAAAACCATTTGTTTATTTTCGTGAAAGTAGTTGTAAATTCTTCCTCAACATGTATCTTTTTTTTAGTTGATTTTCTTGTACTGGACCAATATTAATGGTGAGCCATACAGATATAAGTAGAATATCTTCTTTAGTTGTGAAATTTCGTGATCGTTATTATTTTTTTGTGGTTGATTTATTTTTTGTAAAATTTGAAGACGATATGACAGGTTCATTACAATATTGGTTGGCTTGATCATAATCTTCACTAAAATCTCATTATCAACATCTGATTCTCTAGAAAGGAGATTAGTGTAATATGCATTTTCTTGAACATCTATATACACAAATAAAAAAATCATAACTAATAGTTAAAAATCCCCACAATTAAAAATTAAGTGAAAATATAAATTAAGTTAGTAAATAATAAGAAATGAATTAAAAATTATAATAACTAAACCCTAATCCTAATCTCAGCAAAATAGTATATCTCCATCAACACAGCACCACTGAACTAGACACGAACAAGGAGAACGAAGAAACAGAGGAGTAAAGAACAGCTAAAAATTCAACATGAAATTAACAAATTGAGTAAAATTTTCAGCAAATCTCAACAAGAAATAAAGCAATCGGCAAATGATCAAAAAGAATTTCAGCAAACACCAAAAACAACCAAAAATGGACGTCGAGAATCTAAGAATTTCGCCAAAGCACCAATACGAATTTTAACAATTCAAAGAGGTATGCAAAATAGATAATCAAATACATAGCTTTATAGAAGATTTCTTTGATAATTTGTACACAAATCACTGTTTGGAGTGGTTGAATACAGTGATTTTAAAAAAATAACCGTTGAACAGCCTATCTAAAATTTTCTTGAGCTCGCCAGAAATGGCAAGCCATTTTTGGCCACCTTAAAATGACGAGGTGAATGGCAAGCCAGTTGGAGCTTGAGTTTTGTAGATTTCTCACCATTTTGGCGAAAGGAGGCATGATGGCGAGTCAAGTTGGAAATGCTCCTAATGGACTCTTGATGTTTTGTGGATATTAGAACCCAGCCAACTTCAAGATCTTTCTTGTGCATTGTTCTTTTATCAATGCTAATGATCTCCCCCACGTCTCACCATTCCTGTTAAAAGTTTCTACATTCCACACGTGGAGAGGCACTCCTTCAATGGAAACCCACTCCTTCCTGTAATCATTAGTTTCCCTTATGCTCCAGTTGTATACAATGTCAAACCACGTGTCCAACCAGTCTCTAGCACCCTTTGTGAAGTCCTTTTTCTCTTATTCGGATGGAAAGCAAAGAAGAACTTGGTATCCCCAAAGTGGAACAATCGTTATGCAAAGAACACCTTGGATTCTCATGGCTTCTTCTATGCCCCAAATACTTTTGAGATCCTTTACCACTCCCGCTGCACATTTTTTGATCCATTCATCATCCACTTTCGAAGCTTCAACAACTAAGGCTTTATTAAATGTGGGCGTCGCTGATTTATGCCATTTGGGAGTTAGTGTTATTAGAATTCTATCTTCTGTTCTTTTATGATCTACTGATCTCCATACCCCTCTTTCTTGGTAGCCCTTCCAGGCCAACATGGCTGATATCCTCGTGTTTAGACACCAAACTCCATTGTATTTCAGTATAGCCATTGTTGCACTTCTTTGTTCAGCAAATCTAACAAATCCATACCTTGAGTTTCTCCTTATCCTTCTCTTGTTTGGAATAAAGACATCCACAACCTTTCCACACTGGTTGAAAATATGCCATAGCCATTGACTATGGATCTGGCCAGGCAAGTTATCCACAAAGATTGTTGAACCATCATTCGTCGTTGGTGCCTTCTTTCTCACACTCTTCCTCTTATTGGTATTGCTACACTCACCATCAACTGGTATCTTAGCTAAGCTTTGGTGCCTCTGTGCCTTTCTCACTCCAGCATCACCCACAGTTACTTAAAAGCGGCGGAATTTGAATAGAATATTTTAGAAATTTGTATTTTAATTTTATTTTTTTTTGCTTTTTAACTTTTTTACAATCTTGGCCTATTAGCATTTTTAGCCAAAAAGCCAAAAAGACAAAAGCCAAAAGCCAAGATTACCAATCAAAACATTAATAGTTAAAAATTGCATTGCATCATTCAATGCAATTACTAGCCATAAAGAATTGCACAAAAATAACATGGCAAGAATCCATGCTCGGTAATCACTAATTCTTGTAATTAATACGACTCGGCTCAATGAATGAGATTTGCTTTCCCTCATATCAGTGGCTAGTTTTAAACTTTGTAAGATCACCGGCCAATGAACAAAAAATATAATTTTTACAACTAGTGAATGAATATTAAAAGAAAAAGGAATTAAATAGTTGTTTTAAATGTCATTTAAATATTTTGTCGCGTAATAATGCTAGAGTGATCAAACTTTACGATTTTGCCAAACATTAGAGGTAAATTATTGTCTTTTAGCCTAAAAGACAAAAAGTTTTAATTGCGCGCCTAAAGCCGAGAAACCAAAGATACATCTTTTAGAGAGTATATTGCAATGCCAAATAGCAATCTTAAAACTGGTGTTATATTATACAATCAAAGGGCTCAATTGCATAGTTTCGGCATCAATCTCATCAGTTCCTCGGACTTAGCCAAATTGAAAAGGAATGTTCAATTGGAGCAAATTTCAAACCCTAACCCCAATTTAGCTCTTTCCAGAAAAATTTAAGCATAGAACTAATTGAAATAGTTTTTTTTTTTTTTCAATTTTGTTAACTTCTACAGATGATGAACAATTAACCATAACCCCCCAGCATCGTAAAATGAATAACGATTTAACTATCAAACAAACCTAAGAACGAGGTAGATCTATAGTCAGGCAAGAGCTCTACATTTTGAGTTGATCACAAACTACCATATGTTTGCACTATACCCTCCAAGGAATATGAAGAATATCGTGAGTTTGCGCAATAAAATTCAGGTTTATGTGGTGACATTCCAAAATTTGGAATATTAAGGATATAATTTTATTTAAAAAGAAAATATTTAAATATTCTCATGTAATAAGAATTTAAAGTCATTACATCCGCAAATTAATATGAAAGTTCTTAAACCTTATGCTATTACCTCTTTATAAGTACGAGTTTAAGGACTCAAACAAAGAACTACAAAAAATGACACGCACCAATTCTTTTTGATTTCGCTAATCCTTTTAGGGCTCGACGTATCATTCCACATTGTCCTCTATATTTTCTTCTCTTTTGATACTTGACATAAAACATCATGAGCTGTGAAATCTAAAAGAAACTTCAAAATCCTACCATTCTAACACAAGTATAAAACTACACAACAATTCTATTTTGGACACAACAAAAAATGACAATAATATAAATGAATATGAAACATGCATGTGATCATTTCCACCGAGAACATGGATCGACAATAATCCATTGTGAAAGGGTCAACAAAATAAGACTTTCAAAAGTGAATATCGAGGTCATCTCGGCCCTCCTTGTGAAATAATGACTACATCGCCAAGCGATATACCAAACTATTTTATTTAGGTCATAGGTGCGTGGGGTTAGGATAAAACTCTGATTGCTTACCTAAAAGTGTGAAGATATTGGATGACGTCAAAATCTAAAGTCTTAGATAACAAAACATCTATTACACTAATGTGATAGAGTATTTGGCTTGACTTCTATTGACTTCAAGTTGAAGTCGAGGGCGTTTTCGGGGAAGATTAGGAGAGGGAATGCACCAGATATCTATCGTTTTTAGAAAAATATTTCTTTTTTGTTTAAAATGGAAAATCCAAGATGTCCGAATGCATTTTTAAAACAAAATAGAGTCGTCACTTGATTTTTGAGAAAAACTAAGAAAAATAAAAGAAGACTACGGGTCTTTCAAAAGCGTAACTAGAGAAAACAAGGGTTCCGGAGCTAAGGAACAAGAAGGAAAGGTATTAGGCACCATTCTCACCCAACCATGAGGTTGGCCTCTACTTTGTTAATGTTGATTCTTATTATAAACTTTTTTTAAGGTAACATATACAGAACGAGAGGTTGAAGAGAGTTCAAACAAAAGCAAATAACAAAGCAAAACGTAACTATGATTCTCTGGGTCATGCGATTTGGTTATTATTTCTAGATATATCACATGTATAGTTTGAGTAAAACAAAGCAAAAAACATGTGAGTAAACAGGAAAAAAAACAAATAAAGGCTTAAGGGACATGCAATAAAGTTTCAGTTTCTAACATGTTATAAACAGGTTATACAGAACAAAACAAAAAAGATTAAAACACTATTTCAAACTACTGGATATGCAGAAAACACACGGCCATAGCATGAAATCTCACAACCGTGACATAAAAGGTCACATAGATGGTGGTTGTGCTAAATATACGATTATCGCGACAAAAAGGATAAATAAACCTCACAGTTGTGACAAAACAAAGTTGCGGTTGTAGTTTTTAGGGTTTCAAAAGGGTATGTATGTGAAGCGATGACCAACAAAAAAGGGCCCAAACATGTAGGATAAGTAGGATGGAGGCCATGACCTATGAATCTCAGACCAAGTCCACCATCCTTCATTCTCTGTACAAATAATAACTCAAAACAGAGCATACATAATATCAAAACGAATAATAGGACACGATAAACACATTTCTCATGTATTGGCCTCACAAAACCTTACGGCAGTAGCCAAATGAATGTGACGTCCATGACAATCATAAAAACAAAACTGGCGATCATTGTAACCATCTCGCGGCCTGAACTATTAGACTCACAAAACACACGGCCGTGACATGGAGAAGTTGCAGCCATCGTGTTGCATGTCAACAGAATGCATAAAAAATGTAGGCACGAAATACAAAGACCATAACTCATCTATTTCGAGCTAGATCCATTGTTTATCAGCCATTAAAAGAACAAGTTAAGATGCAAAAGGGAAGAAATAAAACAGAAAAGTACAAAAAAAATGGAGCTTGGCATGAATAAACAATAGAAAGTTTTGAAAGCTTTCTTACAACTTAAGCCTAAAAGGCATGTCGCGGCCTGGGTAAATGAACCATGCGGCCGTGTCATATATAGGTATGAAAATGATGGCTAGGAATAAGACCTCACGACCAGTACTATTTTCGATCAAAAAGATAGCGGCTTGGGTATATTCCTCACGACCGTTAGTATTGGTTTAAGAAACCAAACGACCGTGTCATTAAAAGGTACGACCGTGAGATTCTTTAAACCTCAAAGAACTTCAAATGTGCTCAGTGTGCTTGTGAGTTCCGAAACAAAATGAAAATAGTAACGAATAAAGAGACAGAAAGTTACGAGAATACTATTAGTAAGGAGAAAAACTAGAATAAATAATACTTATATTGAAAATGATGCTAAATAATCAATAAAATGAAGAAAACCTCACCCACGTCACCACGGAGGAAGGAAATGAGAGTTTAGAGAAAAGTCGTGGTTCCTATGGTTAGCTCGTGTGTATAACTAACTCGAATGGTCCCTCGGAGTGAAGATGGGATGTCTTTGATCTAATATAAGCTCCAGGTACTCCTCCAAGGCAAGAAAGAACACAAAAATGGCTTGGGAAGTATATAATATTGGGTGAGAATAAATTTTGGCAGAGTAAGGGTGCTCTGGAACTACTCTCCCTATTTTTGGCTTGGAAACAGTGTCTATTTATAGGAAAAACAGGAAAGGCAAGCCTACTCTGAGATACTGCCACCTGTCCCAAAAGTGGTAATAGTAACGGCCGTTACGTTTTTGCTTTTTAACAGTTCAGGCTGTAACCTTTATGCTTTTTACAGGATAAACCACTACATCTATGGTAGAAAATGTTGCAGTTAGAATCAAAATGTCACGGTCGTTACATAAAAAGTAGCGGCCAATATAAGAATGTGGCGGTGAGAATTAAATTATGGCGGCCGTTAGAAATGACGGTCACGACTTGGACTGTTTGATGGTTTTTGTGTCTTTGCTTGCTTAGGAGGATCTCCGAGCTTGTTTCTCATTCTTTCATCATCGGGGCTCATTCGAAGCGGGTGCCTAAGATTCGGCTTGATCAAATTGGGGTGTCTATAGTTGCCCTTCTTTGACAAAGATTGCAGCAGCTCGTGGTGCAAGTGAATGTCAAAACTCCAGAGATGAACCGATTGAATAAGCCGTTAATCTTAGGCACAAACAAAACATGCAAAAAAGCGTAGTTGAACCCGAATGTCCATCGAGCTTCCTATGTACCCCCGTTGTAAGGGATCAGATCGGTCATAGTTTGCAGAGCAATGCATATAATGCAAGCAGTCTAATCATGATGCATGCAATGATACGATGCGATTAGGTGCAAATGTGAACGTGTAAACAGGCTTAGGGTCATGACAAGGACCAAAGAATGAAACGGGTAACATTTAGGTCGTGTGAGGACTGAATAAATGGGGCAAGGTTTTAGGTCGTGCGAGGACCGACGAGTTAGTTTAAAGTTATGAGGAGGACCGAAGGTGCTAAGGACAATTTTAGGTCATATCGGGGACCGGCAAGTCAGCTTAAAGTCATGAGGTGGATCGGCAGGTGCTAGGGACAGTTTTAGGTCATATCGAAGACAGACGAGTTAGATTAAGGTCATGTGGAGGATCGGAGGTGCTAGGGATAATTTTGGGTCGTGTCGGGGACTGACGGGTCAGATTAAGGTCATGAGAAAAACTAAAGGTCCTAGGGACAGTTTTAGGTCATGTCGGAGACTAGCGAGTCAGTTTAAGGTCATGAAGAGAAACGAAGGTGCTAGGGACAGTTCAATTTAAGGTCATGAGGAGTACCAGAGGTGCTAAGGATTGTTTTAGGTCATGTCAGGGACACGAGGTGCTAGGGACAATTTTAGGTCATATCGGGGAATAGTGAGTCAGTTTAAGATCATGAGGAGGACTAGAGGTGCTAGGGATAGTTTTAGGTTATGCCGGGGACCAGCGAGTCAGTTTAAGGTCATGAAGAGGACCAGAGGTGCTAGGGATAGTTTTAGGTCATGATAGGGACCGACGAGTCAGTTTAAGGTCATAAAGAGGACCTGAGGTGCTAGGGTCAATTTTTGGTCGTGTCGGGGACCGACGAGTCAGTTTAAGGTCATGCTAGGAACCAGCGAGCATGAGAAGGACCGAAAGTGCTAGAAATAATTTTAGGTTATGCCAGGGACCGGTGAGTCAGTTTAAGGTCATGAAGAGGACCAGCTTAAGCTCAAAAAGGGGGGGGGGGGGGGGGGGCACTCATTCAAAAAGAAGAGGGCCTAAAAAGGGTTTTGAAACTTCCATAGCCCAAACGGGATAACTCGAAGATGTTTCAAAGAGTATAGGGGCATACAAACATGGCAGTCGTTGCTTTTAAAAGATGGCGGACTGTACTATGTTGCCCTAGATAAGTTGCAGCTGAGGGTATATATCACAGCTGGTTGAAATGGTTAAGAAAACATGGCAGCCTGGTCAACCAAATGTTGCGGCCTGGGTCAAATACTAATGACTGTAGGTTTTAAAACTTTTGAACCTCACGACCATGAGGTCGATGACAATCATATACCGAGGCTGGTTTCGAAAAAAAACTCATTCGCGCTAAGCTTCAAATTTCTTCCTTCCTCTCATTCTCCTCTTTTCTTGCTCGATTCTCTCTCTATCTCTTTCTCACGTCTCTCTCTTGTATTTCTCTCATCACTATGTTTCCTCTTTCATTGGTTTCAGTGGTATTCATGGCTCTCACGGGGAGGTTTGGTTTTGGATTTGTCAGGGAGGATAATGGAGGTGGCGGTTGTGGCATTGGAGGTGGTGCGGCTAGAGGAGGCGCCGATGATGGTAGTGATGCCGAAGATAGAGGATGCAGAAATGGGGGCGTGGGCGGTGAGGAAGAGCCGCCAGTGGGGATCCCCGGGATGCCGGGGACCTTCGATCCTGCGATGTATGTTCTAGTGGTCCATCAGGTCTGAAAGGCAGCGGTGAAGAGGTTTACCATCCCCAACGTAGTAGAGGAGCAAGAGGTTCTTCTTTGGTGCTGTGGGGACCATCTCTCGACTAAGAACATTGAGGTAAGTCAAGTTTTGAATATTTTTGGTCGGTTGAAAATTTGTTTTTATCATCTTATTTGATATTGCATGCGGGGAATTTATCTTATCATTTGACCCGAACTTAGTTTGAACGTTTGAATTGAGTTGGAATTTTTGAATTAAAAAAAGGTTTGTAGCTTGGAATTAAGATTTGAATTTGGAGTTGGATTTGATTGAGAACATGGACTGAACTAGGTTTTAGACCCTTGACTCAGATGGATGGACCCTTGTTTCGAACTACGGGATTCTTGAACTTGGATAAAATAAGCCTTTTGAATCGAATATATGAACTATCTCAATTAAAACAACTTTAAACTGGCAAGAAAAAGAGTTGTAGGGTGAGTTAGGCTTGGGCTTGACTTTTGTATTCTGGGTTTGGAAAAGGTGGATTGAGTCGAGTCTGGGTGGACGTTGGATGGGTTTTGGTGTTAGGGTTGGTATTTTGAAAATCATATTTTTAGTATTTAATTTTATTTTTTGAATAAAATTAATTTTCCATTTTATGAGAATCTTTATGAGTAATGTATGCATATCATTTCTTTGTTATGCATGGATGTCTAATATTCTGTATAGTATTTAATCTGGCGTGTAGAGTACGGTTTACATACAGAAGACCAGATTTTAGATTCTTACAGAATATAAATTTTATGTTAACAGTTTAGATGGAAATGGACATACCATTGGTATGACTGTGGCACAGAGTTTTAGTACGCCTGTCTTACTTACGGGGAACAGATAATAGCGTCGTCTATTGTTCCGACTCTCTGTGTCAGTACACTTTGTGTGTATTGAACGGGACTTTTGGGATAATTAATTTAGTACTGATTACTGACTATATAAATTAATTCACACCCCAAGGTTATTATAAATAGTACTTATTCTTTTAATCCAGAAATAATTATTGATATGCATATATTTAATATTCGTTATTTTGATTCATTAGAGGGTGCGATCTTATATTGGTCTATATTTCTAGTGAGTTGAATAGCGGTATTATTTATATGAAAAATATTAATTATTGACGGAATTCACGTCCCAAAAAATCGAGATTGACAATACCCCTTAAGGATACTTATAAGTTATGACCAGGCCAAACTCTGCTGGTAGATTTAATTATCCGGTGGTCAAATAAGTTAAGCGGAAGGGTTTAAGAAATATCAAGAAACCGATTAAATTAAATTGTCAGTAATTAAATTTAATTTGCGGGTATCGAAAATCTTAACGTGGAGAGAAATGGTAAGCATTTAATAACAGGATCTCAATGCAAGAAGATCTTGAGATTATGGGTCAAAGTGCAATTATAGTTCTTTAGTGGTGTGAACTGTAATTTGATGTTCTATGAAAATTACAGAAACCGCTGCTGGTTTTTCATAATTGTAGATACCGCTATGCGTCTTTCTTTAATTGCAGAAACCGCTGGTAGGTGTTTGTGTTCCACTGGAAGTCTAACTCATA
>JAULJZ010015442.1:0-16115 GCA_032270985.1 Heliamphora pulchella | reverse complement strand
CAATGGTTAATGCAAGCTATTAATTTGATGGAATTGTTTGATCTTAAAGGAGATCTTCTATAATTTCACACGTAAGGTATTTGGAGTTGTTTGGAGAATGTCTTAACGATCAATGGTTAATGCAAGCTATTAATTTGATGGAATTGTTTGATCTTAAAGGAGATCTTCTATAATTTCACACGTAAGGCGTTATTTCTTGGTTTCGTCCAGTCATTAATAACTTAATTATTTTTAGATAGTAGTAGATAGTAACAAGGCTGAACTACCCTATTTGTTGCAACACTTCCTCTTTCCCTTGGACTAAGAAAGGAAGGACAAAAGCGAATTGATATGCTAATTCCTCCTCCTCAAATCGGTCCTTCCCATGAATTAGTTTCTCAACGAAAACAAATAAGTAATTATAGAAGTGAAATCTTAATATAATTTGAAAAAACAAATGACAAGTCCAAGGCAATAAAATATGAAAAATATGCTTTTTTCATATTTCTAAGATCAAACAAAAGAATTAACAAATAAAAGTGCTAATGTTATAGCTAGTTCATAAATTGTTAAAGCTTCCATAAAAGCCAAACTAAAAATACGCAATTTTCATATTTCTACGATTACACAAAAGGATTGGCAAATAACTAATGCTATAACCATTTCATAAATTGTTAAAGCTTCCATAAAAGCCAAACTAATAATAAAGTTCCTCGTATTTTTCCCTACGCCTCGGGCTGTCTCGCGATAACTTCTACAGCTTGGCCCGCAAGAGAAACTATCATCAAGGTTCACTATGAATTTTTGGGTACTTATTATGAGAGTTATGGGTACTATCAGATGGTCAGAAGTATACAAAAGAAATTATATATATATATATATATATATATATATATTTGAACCACTGTTGGTCATATTTCTCTTTATTGAGAAATCGAACAAACCATACAAGAGTTTTGTAGGGCCTGTTTATATAGTTCCTAATCATATGATAGCTAAGTTAGTAACATATTTTACTTTATCGAACCACTCAATGATAATAACCAGATTTATAATCCACGTGATAACGCTAGCAATCCGTTCTTAGGTCATTCCCCAATAATGTCCCTATAAATAGTAAACATTGTAATTGAGAAAATCAAAGAAGCCATACAAGGGTTTTGTCGGGCCTGTTCATATAGTACCAATCATATGGTATCTAAGTTAAGTAACTTTATGAGTCTCGTGGGAATTTTAGTCTCTCCAGTTTAACTAGAATGCTCGTTTTGGAATTTCTATGTGAATTAAGATCAAGAAAAGGAAGTTTTTCAATCACAGACTAAAACCCATTTTTGAATCCTACTCAGCAGAGTATGGAACTACTTATGGCAGGACGAGCCAATCTGGTCTTTCACAATAAGATGATAAACGAAACTTCCATGAAACGACTTATTAGTCGATTAATAGATCGCATCGGAATGGCGTATGCATCACACATCCTAGATCAAGTAAAGACTCTGGTTTCCAGTAAGCCACTGCTACATCCATTTCATTAGGAATTGATGATCTTTTAACAATATCTTCGAAAGGATGGTTAGTTCAAAATGCTCAACAACAAAATTTGATTTTGGAAAAACACTACCATTATGGGAATGTCCACGCAGTAGAAAAATTACGCAAATCCATTGAGATATGGTATGCTATAAGTGAATATTTGCGACAAGAGATGAATCCTAATTTTTGGATGATTGACTAGACAATATATGGCATGATATTCTTGGATTTTATTTATTTTCCTTATGGCAATAAGATATTATATTATATTATTTAGATATTAGTTTCTTTTTTAATTAATTAGGATAATATATTTTTTGTTTCCTTTAGTTAAGGATTCAAGTTTTTATTTTTAATTAGCATTTTGACTTATGAATAAGAGAATTTTTCAATGTATTGAGCAGACTTTGATTAATAAAAATTGAGTGATTATTGTGTAATTTCTCCCTCCTCTTTCTGTCTTCTTCCCTGATTTATGTTCTTTTCTCTTCATCCCTAATTCCCCTTTTTCTCACTAGTGGTCCTACATCATTTGGTATCAGAGCGAGCCGATTAATCGTTGAAGTCCTGCACCACTGTCGTCATCAGCTTCCATCTCCTTGCGCACCACCACTGCCATCACTCGTCGTCGCTGCCTCAGCAACCCCCATCACCAGCCGCCAGTGCCGACGACCTCAAAGGTCGCGACCAGTCCACGTCGATCATCGTTGAAGTCCGTCACCAACAGTTTAATCGCTGCCGACATTAGCTTTTGCCTATGCCGACCAAGCTTGCCGCTTGAGTCACCACTGTCGGCCCACCGTTGGCGTCAACTCTAGTCGCTGCCGCTACCATTGTCGACCATTAACGCCTTTACCAGCATCCAACCGTCGCTGCCTCACGCCTGAGTCGCGCCACCTTCGCCTCCATCGCCTCTGTTGCACCCGCCGCCTTGTGCCTTTGCCGTTGCAACATCGTCTATCACCTTGGGGCCCATCACCGTCACCACTCACGGTCACCGCTGCCTTCGTCAACTTCTTGCACCATCACCAGAAACCTCCTTCCGCCCTGAACCCTAGCTACCCTTCATTTTCTCTATCCAGTTGTTCCAAAGACCCGATCCATTTAAAAAAAAAAAACCTCTAGCCTTTAATTTTTTTTTAATTTCCCCAAGCCTTCTAGCCCAACCTTTTTTTAAAATAAGGTCCAAAACCTTAGCCCATAAATCAGGCCAAACAAACTCAGTCCCAAGGACCCAGTCCTGACCCAACTAAGCCCACATCTTTTTTTTTGGCCCACATAGCCAGCCTACACTTTTTTGTCCACAAAATCAGCCCACACTTTTATGAGTCATCGACTCATTGGTTTATTTTTAATTAATTATTTAATTTTCTTCTTAAAAAATCAAACAAAAAAAAACACAAAAAAAGATCAACAAAAGAAAAAAAAAAGAGTGAAAAAAAGAACAAAAAAAAAAGTGCCAAAAAAAAAGAAAAAATGAGTAAAAAAAAAAAGTACCAAAAAGGCAAAAGAAAAGTCATTTTTATTTTCCTTTCTTCTCCCAAGTACCACCTCTCACACTTAATGGAGGGGCCTCGAATTACTGATTTTCGTACATTTTTCGGGTGTGCTAACCAAGTCTGTAAGATTATCATTGATGGTGGATATACCATGAATACCATATCCGAAAAAGGTGTCTGCCCCACACTCACAATCATATCATTTGTTTTAGGCAGATGACACTTCCTCCTTCGTCACTCAAAGGTGTTTGGTTCGTGTTAGATGGGCATTTATTTTGATGCTATTTGGAGTGATGTGAAAAAAGGTGTCTGCCCCACACCCACAATCATATCATTTGTTTTAGGCAGATGACACTTTCTTTTTCGTCACTCAAAGGTGTTTGGTTCGTGTTAGATGGGCATTTATTTTGATGCTATTTGGAGTGATGTGATCCCCATGACAAGTACGCATGTCGTCCTTGGTTATCCTGCGTGAGTTTCATGCTGCCCAACATGCAGCCACAAACACCATTACATTACGGTTTAAAGACCAAACTATCCTGTTATAACCTGCTCATTCCAAACCAGTTAGGGTATCACCCGTGGTCTCTCCCACCTCTCCACCTCCTGAGCTCCCATGTTCCCTCGTAACCCTCGAGTCGTTACCTTTGAGTCCGACTTTTGAGTCCCATGGTCATGTTCCTCCTACAACTTCTGACTTGGTAGCCCCAGATGCTGCTTTGCTGTCCATACCAAACCTGGCCTCTCTTGGCCATCTTGAGTCCGAGAATGTTGCAACTTCTCTTCCTCCAGCTCCACTCGTGCTTGACGATTAATCCTTCACCGCAAATGCTTCCGTCACCCATGGATTATCTTCAGCATGAGCCTACAGTTATGTTATTTTCTCCATCTACCGCTTCTTTCATCAGATTCGGCCAGATTGATTTTGTGAATGTTGAAGATTTTCTATGGGTTATCAAGTCTTGTTTTGTGGATCTTGTCAACCGGCTCACATTCTAGATGTATTGGCCCCAGCAGATCTTGAGGTAGTTAACCTATTCACAATACCATTCACAATACTTGATTATTTGTCATGAGCGCGTTCAGTACTTCTGGCCGAACTCGATAACGAATTCTTTTTCTCAGCGGAGGAGAATGATACAGACAATATATGGCATGATATTTTTTGAATTTTATTAGTTTTTCATAGAGTAATAAGATATTATATTATATTATTTGGATACTATATTATATTATTTAGATATTATATTATTTAGACATTATTTTCTTTTTTAATTAATTAGGATATTATATTATTTTGTTTCTTTTAGTTAAATATTCAAGTTTCTATTTTTAATTGGGGTTTAGGTTTATATATAAGAGGGTCTTTCAATGTATTGTGCAGATTTTGATTAATAAAAATTGAGTGATTATTGTGTGATTTCTCCTTCCCCTTTCTATTCTCTCCCCTAATTTATGTTCTCTGGGTTACTAGTTTTTTAATTGCCGGCCGTTCGTTATCACAGACCCTTTTAATTCAGTCCATATAATGTCGTTTTCGGAAGCTAGAGAAAATGCATCTCAAGTACATCAATTAGTAGGTATGAGAGGATTAATGTTGGATCTCCAAGGACAAATGATTGATTTACTCATTCAAAGCAATTTACGTGAATGACTCTTTAACGGAGTATGTCATTTCTTGCTATGGAGCCTGCAAAGGGGTTGTAGATACTGCTATACGAATATCAGCTGCTGGATATCTCACGCGCAGTCTTGTTGAAGCAGTTCAACATGTTGTACGTCGAACAGATTGTGGCACCATCTGAGGTGTTTTTGTGAGTCCTCGAAATAGGAAGATGCCAAAGGTAATTTTTATCCAACCATTAATTGGTCGTGTATTGGTGGATGATATATATATGGGTTTACGATGCATTGTCACTCGAAATCAAGATATTGGGGTTGGACTTATCAATCGATTCATAACCTTTCAAGCACAACCAATATCTATTCGAACTCCCTTTGCTTGTAGGAATACATTTTGGATCTGTCGATTATGTTATGGCCAGAGTCCTACTCATGGTGACCTGGTCGAATTGGGAGAAGTTGTTGGTATTATTGTAGGTCAATCTATTGGAGAACCCGGTACTCAATTAACATTAAGAACTTTTCATACCGGCGGGGTATTCACATGCGGTACTATAGAACATGTACGAGCCTCTTCTAATGGAAAAATAAAATTCAATGAAAATTTAGTTCATGTGACACGTACACGTCATCGACATCCTGCTTTTCCATGTTCAATATATTTGTATGTTAGTATTGAGGGTAAAGATATTATACATAATGTGAATATTCTATCTAAAAGTTTTCGTTTAGTTCAAAATAATCAATATGTAGAATCAGAACAAGTGATTGCGAGATACGTGGGGGAACATCCACTTTTAATTTTAAAGAGAAAGTTCGAAAACATATTTATTCTGACTTAGAGGGAGAAAATGCACTGCATTGCTGATATATATCATGCACCTGAATTGAGTATGATTATTGTGTTTGTTTGGGGAAGAGTGTTAGTGTTACCAATGTAAATTCTGACGAAGCAAGTTACTATTGACACAATTGAGCTGCTTGGTGGTTGGTCTTGGTTTCTTGCATCTTGAGATTTGAAAACACTTTATGTCCTGATGCTATCAGATATTAACTTAAGAAAATTTGATTTTGCAATATTTTCTAGCTATTATTGATTTGAGAATATCCATATTAGATTCAAGTTGCTGCATGAAGAATGCATTGAATTTAATAAGCTCGGACTTCGGGATAATGTTGCCCAGATATGTGTGTTGGAGGTACACCAGATCCTCAAACCCTTTCTTGAATGCTTACATTGATCTGCCAGTATCAGTTATTAAGTGTATAGTTTCCATTTTGATATCACACCTTTTTTCTTCATTTTATCTATTTTGTTTTGTTGAACAGTTATTGAATCAGGACAATAATAAAGATATGTCAGCTCTCCCATTTAGGTAATTCCTCAGGTTTAAATGAATTTTCTTTCCCATTGTAAAATCTCTATGTTGTTAGTATAATTTTTTATATTTAAGGTCTTTATTTTTATCACCAAGTCTTTTGAATTTTGAATTTTGAATTTTCTTGATTCCGATCCAGATAAGATGCTTCATAAATAGGGCTATTTTTAATATTTTATAGCATGCATCCTTAAAGTAAAACTGGAATTCATCCTTTGTTTTTTTTTCCTATTCACTTGGACCTCTTTTGTTTCATCGATTTTGCCCGGATCCTCCTTTTCTTCCGGGGAAAGAGCAGGAGAAGGATCTTGTTTGGTGGATCCCTTTTGTTCCTTTTTAGTCCCCATTGTAATACTAATTTCTAGTCAATTTCTCAACTATTTCTGTAGAATTAGGATCTTGATGAATGTCAGCCCTCACTGGCAAATAAATTGGATTGGATGAAACATAAGTTGGAGATGTTTCTCATCATTTTTCTATTTAATCCTTATCTTTCATCAATTTTCAGGAGGGCATTGCGAAATGTGATTTAAATCCCAAAGGTGAAATCAATTTGCAACCCTGAAGATCAGAATGACTTTTAAGGTCATCTATGCTATCCCGTGCCAGCTAATATTTTAAGATTTGTAAACAGATGAAAACAAGTTGCAATATTGGCACAGAGTAACAATCACTGTGTCCACAATGCATATTTTTTATGAGAGATGGTGGCATAGGAGAAAATCTCAGTAGCGTGGACCAGTTTAGGAATGGAGCCCTGTCATATGCTCAACAACAACACTTTTGAAACCCTCCTGCAAAGTTGTTCAACACTTCTTAACATGTCCTGGTTTGAAAATAAAATTTTCATTATTCCAGACACTTCGACATCATTTATTGGACAATCTTAGCACTGGCTTGTATGGTGATTCCCTTGATAGATATGTCCTTTAAAATGCAACTGACTTACCTACATCTTAAAAGCATAAATCTGTTATGTAACCAACGTAAAGTATGCAATGGATAACTTCTTACATACAGAACGATTATAATGTTTTTGAAATTTGAAAATTGTTGTAACAAGTAGTGGGTATGTATTGGGTATGTATTCGAGGCAGAACTCATGAAGCTTTACACATTTTTTTATATAATATGCGCTTTACACATTTTTTTACGTATAATATGCACGTAAGAATATAGGTTCTTTCATTCCTGATATGTCCTCATTTGTCCTTTCTTTTTAGGATTTGCTATGTTAGCATATTTGTATCTTCTTGTGGTGTATCCTTTCTCCCAGTCTATTCTAGAGAGAGAGAGAGGGCTGTTGAATAAATTGCTCATTCTCATTGATGCAGGCCGAAACTTACAAGAATAGGATAGTCCCGGGATGTCATTCGACAGGGGGTAATGGATGCCACTCGACGCGACCAAGCCACACGCTTGATTGTTTGAAGATTCACTCCAAACAAAATGCAATTACATACAATATTTAGAATAATAATCAAACTCTCGTACTTCTGATTTCATTCATTCATAAATTTATAGGCATTACAAAATGTGATTCTTTGAAACTCATAATAATATCTATACATTTCGTCCTTTCAAATCCTCGACAACCTTTCCTCTACATATATAAATATGAACCTAGAAAGATGTGTTTAATTGATACTTAATACCAACGACCGTAAATAATTTGATCAAATACTAAAAAGAAACTTTGACTAGAAATCAAAAAGACACTTTTGCAAATAACTAAAATGACACTTTCATTATAAGCTTTTAGTAAGCTCCTTCCATGGTTTTGAATATTGCCGATTATGTTACGTAGCAACTGTTACGTAACGGTATCTCAGGCATATGATTCGGATATGCACTTTGGTATTGGAGTTATAGAAAATCCATAGAGCAATCGACCAATAGGGCTAATACGTATCACGTAACAGTGCCGTATCAGCCCGTATCGGTCGATACTCCCGATAGGTGGCCCAAGTGAATCCAACAATTTGATTTCGCTTTCCTCTTTAGAGCTCTATCTTTGTCTTCAAAGTTAGGTGCCAAAATGTTAATTAAAAACACTTATAAACATTCAATTCACAATAAATAAGTTTAAGATATGCATATCAATGAGTTTATGTCATTTGCTAGCATTTAAAAAAAAATCACGAGCGTGATCATTGATTCTTAGTACAGATTGACTGATTCTCCTGATATCCGTTACACGCCACTGCGAGTATTACTCCGGCCGATACTGCAATTTAAAACCTTGGTTCCTGCTTCATCCTCCCTTTCTTCAAAAGAACTCGACCTTGAGTATGAGGTCAAATCCTTCCAAAGCATCTAATCCATGTTATGATATCTCGATACCCACGCACCTTCAAAAATTGGTTTCCTTTCTAATGCACAAGGTACTTAGTATAAGTTTCGCGGCGAGTTGTAATCGTCCTCACATCAAACACATCAATTCATTTCTATGGAGAGCTAGGAACATCAATGTTGACATCGATTTGCTTCAGAATCTCCATGATAAGGATGAAGATCACTTACATTAAAAGCTGGACTAATTGATAAAGCCCTTGAGCAACTCAATGTGGTAAGCATTTCATCTCAATTTCTTTCAACACCCGTACAGGACCAAACCTTCTTTGCTTAATTTGTGGTTTGTCCCTAAGAAACCATTCTTTATGCAAATAAACCATGACCAAACCACCTTTATTGAACTCCAAATTCCTTCGTCAAACATCTTCATGAGACACATAATTTTGAGCATATTGCTTCAAATATTCTTGAACTTGTTCGAGCGAATTCTTCAGCTTCTATACTAACTCTTGCTTGATTCGAGAATGGAAAAAGATCTGACACTTAATTAGGTTTTCCCCCATAAACAACTTTGAATGGAGTCGTCTTTGTAGATCGATTAATGGGTCTGTTATAAGCAAATTCAGCTTGTGAGATGACACGATTCCATTGCTTCGGATGATCTCCCACTAAACTTCGTAGCAAATTACCAAGGGATTTGTTTACCACTTCCGTTTGATCATCAGTTTGGGGATGATATGCACTAGAGTGCAAGGTATGAAATGAGGCATCTTCGAGAATCAATCAACTCCCACAAAGATACAATCAAGACTATGCGGAGTTTTTGGAAAACCAAGAAAAATGTTCATCGAGAGGTCTTCCCAAGGCACATTTGGAATTAGTATAGCTGGTACAAACCAGTGTTTTACATTTCTTTTGGCCTTTTGACACACCAAGCATCTTTGTACAAAACGGGCAACATCACGCTTCATTGTTTGCCAAAAGTCTGAGATATCGAACAGCTTTAGTGAACCTTCCAGTAGGCGCAATTGGTTTCCTTGGAAAAGATGGCAATTAATTAACATATAATCCTTTTCTTTTCCTTCACTCAAATCTTGCAACACCTTAGAAAGGATGGAGTCTGCAGCACGATACTCGGGCAATAAATAAAAAACTAATGATTTCACACGAAAGAGTAGTTAGCAAGCCGTGCTTTCAACTCAACGGATCAACTACTTTGTTGGATAAGCCCAACATATGTTGGGGTACAAAGGAGAATTTCTCCACATAAGATCCCCAATCTGCATGTCTCGAAATTAGTTTCCTTTGTCCCTAAAGGAATCTCAAGCCTTCATGGTCAGAATAATGAACAAATTCTGCACCAATGAGATAATGTTCCCAGTGTGGAAGAGCTTGAACAAAATCATATATGATATAACTCCTTGTCATAAATTTACTTAAACTTTGCATCACTGAGCTTCTCACAAGCTCACTAAAAAATGCAACTAGCCTTCCTTCTTGCATAAGAACAACACCTATGTCCACATTAGAAGCATCACACTCCACTTGGAAAGACTTCAAAAAATGTAGTTATGCAAGTATTGGAACTTCAACAAGCTTTGATTTCAATTGTTGAAAGCTTCTTTCGGCTTCTTTGATCCATTGAAAGTCTTTCTTCTTTAAAACATCCATTATTAGAGCCACAGTGGTACTAAAACTTTTGATGGAATGTCGATAGAATGAAGCTAGGCCATGAAAACTACTCACATCGGTTAGGCTTCGAGGCCAATGTATAATTGCTTTCGCCTTCTCATCATGCATGTACATGCCACTTGTACAAACAACCTAACGTAAAACACAATTTGATCCGTCATAAAAGAGCACTTTTTAAGATTGATATAGAACTGATTTTGGTGGAGCACATTGAAGTTTGAACACATTGCTTAGGTACTCTAAGAGCTGAATTTTATACCAAACCAAACAACTAAGCCTTTGTCTCGATCAATTGGGGTGGGCTACACGAATCCTTTTACGCCATTCTGTTCTGTTAAGGGCCATATCTGCAGTTAGTTTCAAAAAGTTAATATATATTTTTTAATACGGCATTCAATGTAAATTTAGGTCTATTCTTCTCCCTAATGTTTTCATTACTCATGATTTTGTTGCTTTTTCTTACTACTGCATCAAATGGTCTACATTGTATATGTCCAAACCACCTTAGTCTATGCGGTCTTCTCTATTTTTGTAACTTCATCCATTGAAATGAAGATCTCAATTTACATTCTAATTTTGATTTGATGATAACCACTTAAAAGGTTGATTTTTGAGAAATCTTAGCACCAATTAGCTCATCAAGCATGTCATCAAGTCGGGGAATGTGAAATCTGTACTTGATGGTGATCTTATTTACAGCTCTACCATAAATACACATCCTCCATGTACCATCCTTTTTAGGAGTTTATGGGACTAAAACATTACAAGGACTAAGAGACTCTCGGATCTTCCCTTTCCTTAACAAATTCTCAACTTGTCTTTGTAATCCAACATGTTCACTAGGAGGCATTCTATAATGAGGTAAGTTAGCAAGACTAGCACCTGAAACCAAGTCTATTTGATGTTGAGTGTCCCAAAATGGAGGCAAACCAACTGGAGGTTCATATGGAGCTAGGCCTTTAAATCTTTCCAGCAAACTTGCAAATTCAGTAGGAACCTCATTGGCACTATTCTGAACTTCTGCCACAATAACTAAGGCATATATTATTTATCTTCTTTGCAGGATAGGTTGAATTCCTTGTAAAACAACAAGACGATTTGATTATTTGAATGCATGTTAGTAGGAACATCTGTCTATGGGTTCAAGGCTTATTTCACTTCATCTTTTATAAGAGTGTATGTATTCTTTCTCCCATCATGTTTAACATTCCCATCGACTTGCCAAGAGCTACCAAGGAGTAAATGGCAAGCATCCATTGGAATAATATTGAAATAAAATTCATCTTCATACTTGCTATACGTTCGCTGATAAGCTTCAACTTGTTAATCATGGCCTTCGATACCATATTCTCACAACTTCCAAAATCAACCATCAAAACACACTTCTTCACATGAGAGACGCAATAGGTTTTAAATATGTTATGCTTTAGTCATTGATCATTTTCTTGTGCAATCATGAAACGACGAATCACAAGATTTTCTGCATTGCAATGGGGATTGCATTGCACTTCTTTGAATTCTTCTGCTCCTTTGTTATAAACTGGTTCTTGCTCATCCTCTTGTCCCTCTTCCATTGGTTGGAACTCAACCTTCTTTTTAGGACACTCATAACATCTATGTCTAGCTTTGCCGCACCAAAAACACTTGTTGGAGGTTGGAACTCTCTTTCCTTGATCCTTGTTTTCTCCCCCTCTGGGTTTGGACGTTCAAAAGATGAGGCAGCAATCTTCTTGGCCTTATCCTTCACATTCTTTGAACTTTTGGGCTTGCAATAGTAACTCCATTTCAGCGTCGGCTGTACCTTAAGGGACATTTGATAAGCATGCTCAATTGATTCAAGAGAATGAATTATGAGTCTATAAAAACCACATGATGATCTTTCTTCTCTATAGTTTTCTATTAATCTCGTTAGTAAGTGGATTGTTTCTATAGTTGATCTATCGGGCATAAAACTGAATTGATTCTGTGATACTGTTCTTGTTAGCCTTAAACAATGTTCAATCACTCTTTCACTTAGTTTTATTATGACTCATCAACTTAATACCTCTATAATTGTTACAATTTTGAGTATCTCTTTTATTTTTATATATAGGTATTGGAATACTTTTTCTCCATTCTTCAGGTATTTTCTTAGTCATTATGATTTTATTAAATAAAAAAGACACTCTGGAAATAATTAAAAGGACACTTCCTTTTTTTGTTGAGGGTTATTTATGTAATTTTATAATAGATGATTTAATATAAATAGTTAGAGGAGCTAACCCTTTAGGTTAAGCTTTCTTATTCTTATAATATGTCACATCAATATGGTATCAGAGCTAAAATTCTTGAGAAATTAAAAACAAAAAAAACCTAACCCTAACCCTAATTCTAGTCGTCGACATTCATCCATCCATTGCCGCTGCCTTCCTTCTTCAGCTCTACCATCGTCATTGTCAACCACATCCACTAGCCGTCATCGCTGACCACGTCGCGACTCATCGTGACCAGTCCTCCAACATCGCGAATCATCATCCCTCATAGTCGCCGCCTCCGCCATCCACTACAGTCGCCGACGTCGTCGTTCACCACAGTCGCCGCCATCCACTACAGTCGCCGCCTCCGCCATCCACTACAGTCGCCGACGTCGTCGTCCACCACAGTCGCCGCTGCTGCCGCCGTCCACCACAGTCGCTGCAGTCGTTCCTTGTGTTTCAGGATGATTCACTTGTCTCTTTCTTTGGTATGAACAATTACCTTTTTTTTATTAACTCTAGTCAAATCTGATATGGACATTCCCTAATCTTATGATTCGGGTTCCTCTTTGTGAGTTGTGATTTTCTGTTATTTTGTGAAAGAACGTTGTTCTGTGTTTGGTTAGTGGAGTTATGAATTCAAAATTATCTATTCCTCGGTTCACAATTTCACAACTCACTACTTGTAAGTTGAATGGAGTTAATTATTTGTATTGATCCAAAGCTGTAAAAGTTGTCTTAACTGGTCAAGGTAAACAAAACCACTTGATTATGTCCATTCCATCCGATGATAAGAGAAAGCCTAAATGGGAACAAGAGGATGCTCAGATTGTTACACTTTTAAAGAATTTTATGAAGTCACATATTGCTGATATGTGTACTTATTTTGACACTTGCAAGGAAATTTGGGAGTACATTCAAATGTTATATTCTAGTAATCTTACTCGTAACTCATGTCGAGTCGACTCCACCTGTCTCTACTATTTCATCAATGGTCTCCCCGCAACTAGATCACCCTCCACCCCGTTCTCTACCATCTGTGGTTGATCTTCCAATTGCCGTTCGAAAGGGTAAGCAATCTTGTACTTCACATCCTATTTCTAATTTGCTTTCTTTTGATTGTTTATCCCCTTTCTATCATTCGTTTGTTGCCACATTATCGTCTGTTCCTCTTCTTAAGTCTTATACTAATGCTCTGTCTTATTCTGGTTGGAAGAATGCAATGGAAGAAAAATACTTGTCTTAAAGAAGAATGATACATGGGATTTAGTGCCTCTTTCTTCGGGCAAATCAGTAGTTGGCTATAGATGGGTGTACGCCGTTAAAGTTTATTTTGATGGTACTGTTGACAGACTAAAGGCTCGCCTTGTGGCAAAGGGATATACACAAGTGTATGGCATTGATTACCCTGAAACATTCTCACCAGTGGCAAAAATTTCTTTTGTTCGTCTGTTCATGTCACTTGTCGCCATATTTGAATGGCCTTTACATCAGTTCGATGTGAAAAATGCATTCTTACATGGTGATCTCCATGAGGAGGTGTATATGGCGCAACCTCTAGGTTTTGCTGCTCATGGGGAGTCAAGTTTGGTTTCTCGTTTGAAGAAGTCATTATATGGGGTTAAACAATCTCCTCGTGCTTGGTTTGGTAGGTTTACTGATACTGTGACTAGTTTTGGCCTTCAAAGATGTGGCGTAGATCATTCCGCTTTCTATTGACATAATGGAGCGAGCAAAATATTGCAAATTGTGTATGTGGATGACATTGTGATCACTGGTGATGACTATAATGGTATTGAGGAATTAAAATCGTTTCTACAAGCCAAATTTTATACTAGATATATGGGTAGGTTGAAATATTTTTTGGGTATTGAAGTGGATAGATCACACCAGGGCATCTTCTTGTCTCAAAGATAATATACTCTTGATTTATTAAGGGAATCAGGAATGTTAGAGTCCAAACCTATTGACACACCTATGGACCCCAACACAAAATTAGTTGCAGATCAAGGTGAGTTGTTAGTAGATCCAGGATAATACCGACGATTGGTTGGAAAGTTAAATTATTTGACTGTTACTAGACCAGACATTATTTTTGCAGTTAGTGTTAGTCAATTTTTAGATGCTCCATGAATTGTCATTAGGCTGTAATTGTACGTATTCTAAGATATTTTAAAAGTGCACTAGGTTTAGGGTTGTAATTTTGACCCGAGACCCGTGGGCGGTCCGAGGCCTGCTCGAGGCTCGGTATTACGCGGGCCGAGCCCGGCCCGAGACAAATCCAAGCTCGCCCGAGCCTGGATATAGGATTTTTGGACCTCGGCTTACCCCTCTGAGCCCGTGGGCATGTCCGGCCCGTTGGACCGCCTTTTGAACTCCAAATGGCTAGTTGGGATTGGCCCGTCCCAATGCCCAACGGTCAGTTTTTGAGACGCACGGTTGGGATCTATTTGAAATTGAATTGAACGGCTAAGATCAGTTAACCGTTGAGGTCAAAAGAGCCATTGGTCCCCGCCCAAGCCTGGTCCAACGGCTAGTTCTGAATTTTTTTTTTTAATTTTGATTTATTTTTTTAAAATTTTGAATTTTTTCCCCTATAAATAGGGACATTTCCATTTGAATAATTTCATACCAAATTATCAATCTCTCAACTCTCTACTCTCTAGTTTCTCACTCTCTTGTAATTCGATTGTTCTGTGATATTCGGTGGTTCGATTATTCGGTGAAAATTGCAACTGTTGGCAAATCAAGATCAAGATCAAAAGTTATAGTCGATTAAGATCAAGATTAAAGATCGAAGTTTCCTTAATTCAGTTTGATTTATTTTATGCATTTTTTTTCAGTATTAAATTTATTTCGTGATTTTTTAATTCTAATTTATTTTTTTAAAAAGTGTAGTAATTATTATTTAAAAAATTTTAACTTTATATTTTTTTCGTTACTTCATTAACATTTTAAATTTATTTTAATTTTAAAAATTATAATATTTTACTTTATTAAGTTTATTTATGAATTCACATATATTTTCTCTCAATGAAGAAAATGATGTTTTTGCATTTTCACCAGGTGGTTCTAATCCCACTCCTCCTACTCCTAATCCACTCACTGGTTCATCATCATCTATTGCTGCATCTGCTGCTACATCTAGTAAAAATACGCCAAATGTTTGAGAATTTTTTGAAAAAAAATTCTAATGGCACCGTAATTATTGAAACCAAATATAAAATTTATAATAAATTTCTTTCAGGTAACACATCGGGTGGTACTAGCCACTTAATTAGACATTTCAAAAAGTCATCTAAAAAATGCACCTTTTAATATGAACACACAAATGCAAATAGATAGGAGTTCAATTGGAAATGTTTTTAATTTTTTTTATGATCCTACACGCGCACAAAATTATGTTGTTGACTATATAATAGAAAAGAAACATCTATTGTCTATGAGTGAAGAACCGGCATTTGAATATATGGTACAGTGGGCATTTTCGCTTCAATTTCAACATTTTTCTAGAAATACTACTAGAAACAGGGTTGTGCAAAAATTTGAAGCAATTAAAAGTGAACTGGCAGATTTATTTAAAAATTTAAAAGGTAAAATTTGTTTAATTTCTGATTTATGGACTGCTAGAAATAATGCAGAATACCAATGTATTACTGCACATTTTATCAATAATAATTGAAATTTATGTAAACGTACGTATTTTTTTATTTACACCTGTAGATTTTTCCTACACCGGTCATAGTTTAGGTATAGCTATTAGACAAGAATTATGTTCGAGGGGTATTAGTCAATTTTTTTTCTTATTACTTTAGATAATACTTCTTATAATAATGAATGTGTTGATTATTTAAAACGTAATTTACAGCTTTTATTATCTG
>JAULJZ010015431.1:0-16115 GCA_032270985.1 Heliamphora pulchella | reverse complement strand
TCCTAGTTCAAATTGTTGAATTCTTGCAATCTGCAAAATATTTTAACCATAAATAAGGGAATAAAAAGAAAAATTACTCCCAAGGCAATTTGGTATATTGTTTTTTGTAATGATCCGAATAGATCGTTGGCCCAATAATTTGAATAAAAAATTTAATAACGCAACTCAAAAGTTTAAATCTAATTATTCTTTGTATACCTATCTATATTAGATTTTTTTTTTAATTTATCTTCCTCTGATGTGATGATATGAGCATCACAATTTTGGTTAGGTACTTAAAACTTTTGTATCTAGACTAAAAAGTTAAAATATTAAATGGAGAGTCATAAGAGTTCGTTTGACAACCTAGTTTTAAGTTAAAAAATTAAAAAATCGTTTGGTTGAAAAAATTGTGACTTTTAAGTTACCAAAAAAGTCAAATAAACTCAATGTGAAATTCTATGGCTGCCCTTGAACCTAAATGAGCTGGGGTATGATTGTTTAGTTGAAATTTGTTTAATTTTATATGTAGAAAGGTAAAATTAAAAATTATTATGAAAAAAGCTAAAAAGTTAAAAAATAAATAGACTAAAAGTTGCGGATTGAGAAACCAAGTTTTTTGACTTTTTAAACTTTAAACTAAAAATCAAAAGCTAAAAAATCAATTTTAAGTCGATTTAAAGCCGGTAGCTAAACAAAAGCTAAATATAGACACTCAAGCTAGGGACATGAGATTTATGTTTCAAACGTCCCATCATGTGCAACTAATTTTTCTTAATTATCACGTGTAACCTTATGTGTAATAAACACAAGATTTATTACATACTCTGATATAATTTAAATGACTGATTATCAACTCATTTAATTGAAAGTTAAGGCAGCTAAGAAAGAAAGAAATTTACAAAATTTATTACATACTCTTATATAATTTAAATGGTTGATTATCAACTCATTTAATTAAAAGTTAAGGCAGCAATGACAGAAATAAATTTATTGTTTATATCATCCACAAATTATGTTACTAAAATCTCTTGGTGATGGAATTAAAAAACACAAAATTTAGTTCCATCTTTACCTAAAGGTATGCTTTGGCATAGCTACATGTTTTGGAAGCATGATTACCTTATGTGTGGCTGCAAGCATGTTAAGTTCCACCATAGTTTTGTTTCCTGATGGTAGTACTTATTATCAACTTTGGCCTGCCACACTTTTTTTTTCTCTTTTATTATATTTTATTTTTTATTTTTTTGTAATGAGGTGACACCACCATTTGTTTGGTGGGTAAGAGGTAGTGACACTAGCTATGACTGTCAATAATTGAGAGTGTTTGATATTACTAAAACTAGTAACTTATAGATTATAACTTGTGGCACTAGAAGTTGTGAATATTTAGTAAATATTGTAACTTATAACTAAAATAGAAATAAAAATAGTTAATTTGTAGTAAAAGTTGTGCGTATTTAAAAAAAATTATAATTTATAATTAAAATTAATAATAAAAAACTAAAAGCTACTTGTACGTAGTAGCTTTGCCAAACACATTGTAAAAGGTAAAAAGGCTAAGTAAATTTTGACATAGGACAACTTGTAAATTAAATTTGCAACAAAAAAAAATGAAAAGATATATAGTTGGGTGAGACATGTTCTAGCATCACTAATTGTGTCTGTCATTTCCTAGGGCCTCTTTTATTTTCAGAGAAATTAAATATAGTGGGATTGTAGATAAAATTATTGGGGATTAATTACAGGTAGGATAAAGGATGAAATAAATATTGATTATGAAAGAAGTGTGATTGATAAGTGATATGGTGGGATAAATAGTTGAGATAAATATTGCCCAAAATGTAATTACGGAAAATGAAATTATTATTCTAAGTTTAATGTGATGGAATAAGTAATTAGAAAAGAAAATATAACTCTTTTCAGTGATTAGATGAAGTAAGGAACATAGAGCATGTTTGGTTGTAAGATTAAATAAGGGGATAGAACTATTTTAAAATAGTCTAATATAGTACTATGTTTAGAAAACATTTAGTCGGAGTTAAAAAAACTCCCCAATCAACTAATTAACTTCTAACTGGTGGGACTATCCCAATCCCATGGGAGAGGTAGGTTGGCAAATGGGTTGGTTAGTCCCGAGATTATTTTTAGCATTTTTGTATATAAAAAAATTTAGTTTCACTAAAATCATATTAAACCAAATAACGTATTATTTGTCCTTATGTTATTCTGCTCTCAATCAAATATTATTTGGTACAAAAAATATAACACTAATAATTCAATTCATAAGACTCTAGACACTAATAATCCGAATACACTAATTATCTCATAAAAATAGTCTTTCAACCAAACAAGCCCTAATTCAAAGAAATTAATCCCAATAATACTACAGTCTCTATGATATTAGTTATGCCTTTATTTAATTCTTTATATATTGTATAATTTATTCCTTACTTTAAAACAAAAAATATAATTAACTAGACAAACGACGTACTAAAAAATATGTGGGCACATACTGTCTGCCAATCTTAATCCCCTCTATTTTCTTATCTTTTTGTACACTATTTTCTAATTCAGCTCAATTCAGAAAACAAATAAGGTTGAGAGCCAATATTTTGTAAACTAAATCGGTGAGTGAATCGAAAAAGGGATTAGGCAGATGGGATACTGGTTGAATTAGAATCAAATCGTAACATCATAAAAACATTAATATTAATAAAATTTAAAATATCTAAATTACAAATATATGTATTAAAACCACCAAAAATAACTAGAAACCTTATTTTTAAAAATATTTCTTCTAATATTATTTTTCTTTATTTCTAGAACATAAAAGAATAATAAAAATATTAAATGCAAATACTTATTTACGTAGTACATCACTAATATTAATATTTTTGCATATTGTACAAGTGTTTATTACATACAAGTGTAAATATTAAGAAAAAAATATGCATATAGAAACTCACCCTTTTAAATCAAATCCGACCGATTTTATTAAATCGGTACTAGTTGGAACAATTCACCAGTTCAATCGATAGTTTTTTTAATTTTCACAAAATAGAGCAATTTTCTATAATCAACGGTTTTCATAGTTTAATCGAGCTAAAATTTAAACCGTTTGATGGTTCAGCCAGTTGAACCGTCCGGTTTAATCAATTCTATTTTTAAAACATTGCCTAGAGCATATCATACCTGCAAGGACATTGCATTATTATTACCAATTTCCATTATCATCATCATCAACTTGATTTTGTTGGGGAAAAAATATTGTTTTGCATACAAATTCAATTTAAAATGTCAATGATATGTTTTAGGGTAACTTGCTGGCCCAGAATGAAATACCTGGGCCTGAATTTGCCATTTAGTCAGGCCCAAAATTAGATTTCTGCCTATAAAAAGGATAAAACTCAAAACGAAGGTTGGAATACCAAGCTGGAATTTTCTTGTCAATATGTATAGAAAAATGATCTCCAACCATAATTCTATATAAAAAAATTAGGCATTGATTGGTAGCTAGCATACAAGTTAGGTTTATTATTATTATTATTATTATTATTATTATTATTTACCTTTTAGTCAAAAAGTTTGTCTAGCATACAACTTGTTACTTAAAACTTTTAGACTTATGTTTTACTTTTTTGCCTTTTGATTAAATTAAATAATATTATTTTTTTATATAATTGATTATAATAATTATATATCATTAATATTGATAGTAAATAGGTTATCAAATTACAGTATCGCTATAGGGTTGTTTGATAACACAATTTAGCATTTAATACTGAATATATTAAATAAAAATAAATTAAGTTCATTTGATAACTAAATATATATCACTTAAATTTTAAGTGTCTCTTAAAATGTAGGCTAAATGTTTATATAATTTTAAGTAACAAATTGTTCACTTATAATTGAATTATACTTACTAATACACAAAAATTTAACGTACACCATTATAATCTCACAATCGTCGCCATTACTGCCGTTCCCACCCCACCATCATTCCACCATCCCCATGCCGGGACCATTTCACCACCACCACCTTAATTAGCTCCATTCCCCTACCACTATCATGTCACCACACCCACCATGCTATCACCACCTCCACTATATACCACTACCATAACCCCACCAGCGCTGCCACCACTACCACTACCATCATGCCACCACTGTTGCCATGTTGCCACTTCTCTCCCATCACCGCCATGCCGCCACTCCACTATCAGCATACCCCCATACGTCCACCGTAACCCCACCATCGCCACTACGGCCACCATGTCACAATCACCATCACCGTTACCCTTACTACCACAAAGCCCACTATGCTTCCACCATCCACCACCATGATCTTATTACCACCATGATTACCATAACCTTGTCACCACCACTATCACTGCTATAACCTCATCTCTATCACTATCGTTGCTATAACTTCTTCTTCACCACCATACAACCATCACTATGTCATACACCACTCTCATGTTATTATTAGTAGTACAATGCAACAACCATCTCTATCACTGTCACTGCCACCCCCAACCTTCACCATTCCCACCACGACCGCTATAACCATGTCATCACCGTCGCCGCCATCATAACCCCATCTCCACCACCATACAACCACTACTATGCTACCACTGCCTGTTGCTGTCACCACCCCCAATGTCACTACCACCTTCATCACCGTCGCCACTATCTCCAACCCCACTATATCATTACCACCACACCATGTCATCACCTTCACCCTCGCCATACCACCGCCACCACCACCTCACAATTCCCACCATAATATAAAAATTAAGAAAATATTAAAATAAATATAAATTCTGTGCATATCAAATAACTAGCTTTAATTTACCACTTAAATTTTTTATCAAATAGTTTTTAACTTAAACAATATTCAACATTAAGTTTTCAGCACTTTAATTTTCAGTTTTCATGTTTTAATTTTTCAGTTATATCAAATAACACGCATCTTTATAAATGAATTGAGAGTTTGAATAATGTGTCCTAAGAATTAATATCTTTTTATTTGTTTTTTTTTTCTTGTCTTTTTACCTTTTTTATTTTTAGCAAAATGGCTAAAAAATTCGATTGCCAATTAGTGTCTGTGTGTGTATATATATATGTGACAGTTATGCTTTCATAACCATGATGCAAAATTATTGAAGCTTTGTATTATGGTTCCGTTTATTTCAACGTAAAATATTGTAAAATGAAAAATATTTTTGATATAAAACAATTTTATAAAATGTAGTTATTTTAAAAAATATTTCAGTGTATAGTTGGTATATGAAGAATATTTTTTAAAAAAAATTATAAATTTTTAAATAAAAATAACTACCATTTTAATACAAGACGTTGCCGCCACTGCCACCACCAACATCATACCCCACTACCATCATAATCAACGCCATGCCACCACCAACCTCCATCGCCACCATCCCCCCCACTACCACCACCACCACCACCACCATCATGTTGGGTATGCGTCTTGTATTCTGCGAACCTATATAATTAGGATTTTATTTACATGTAATATGATTGGTCTTGAGTCATGAATGCATATGAAGTTTAATATGTGTGGAGATTTATAATTACATGGCGGCTAAAGTTTTAGAATTTTGCCATTTAGTAGATTTGTGGAGAGTTGAATAAATGGGATAGAGATGCATGGAGTTGAAAAAAATACTGAGGCACTGGGGTAATTTCGAGCTGGGAAGCGGGGTTTGTTTCAAGCCTCGAGTTGTCGGTATCAAATTTTGAGGTATTTTTGATCTCGTGATTGTATATTCTATGACTATAGTGAATTATTTCTCTCACCCGTAGACGTAAACAAGTTTTGCCAAACTACATTAATTTTAACATGATGTTTTCTTTGGTGTGTGCATGGATGTGCTTCCGTTTGTGTTCGAGAATTTGTCATTAAATCATAACAAGTAGTATTAGAGCCGATGGTAAATGATTCAAAGCCTTGATGAGAGATAAGTGGTATCAGAGCTGATGGTAGATGATTCAAAATCGTAGTGGGAGATCAGAGTATAGATATATTTTTTATCTCGATTTATATAGATCAAAGATTATTTACTTTGCACAGAAAAAATAATAAAAAAAAAGAGGCGGCAACTTGGTATGGCATGCTTAAAAAAGGGCGATGCACAGGACCATCATAATTAGTTGTAGACGAAGCACATGTGAAGTCAAAAAGAGATGGTGTTTTTCACCCTTATCATCCCACCACTATCACACACCGACAGCACTACCATTTCTACAACCAGCACCACTAGTATATGATTCAAAGGGTCGAGGTCTGGGTTTCCAAGATCCCTAATTCCCAAGGTCTCAAGAGTTTGAGTTTTTGGGTTCTCGGGGATGTAGGGGTCTGGGGGTTCAAGAGTCAGGGGTTCAGGGAGTTTTAGAGGTCCCAAGATCTTAGAGGTCCAAAGTCCTACGGGTCCAAGGGTCCCCGGGGTCTGAGGTTTCAAGGTTCTGAGGTCTCGAGGTCCAGGGTCCTAAGGGTTCGGGGGTCCCATGGTACGAGGCTCTGGGTTTGGCTTCCCTGAGGTCCCAGGGATTCGAGGGTTTAGGCTCCTAGTGGTTATAGGGGTACCGAGATCAAGGGGTATAAGGTCCCGTAAGTTTGGAGGTCCGGGGTTCAGAGGGTTCGGGGGTCCCAAGGGTCTAGAGGGTTTGGGGGTTGAGGCCTTTAGGTCTAGGGGCCCAGGGTGCTAGGGTCTTGGGATCTCGGGGTTCGGGGTCCAAGGTCCGGAGTTTGGGGTCCTAGGGGTCCTAAGGGTCCGAGGGTCTAGGGCTCCGGGATCCCGAGGGTCTACGGGTCCAGGGTCTCGTGGTTCGGGGGTTTGAGGTCCAGAGATCTTGGGATCCTGGGTCCCGGTGGTTCTAGGGGTCTTGGGGTCCAGGGATATGGGATCTCGAGGGCCTGAGGTCTTAGAAATTCGGGGGTCAAGGGATCTGAGGTCCCAAGGTTATGGGGTTCTAGGGGTTTGGGGTTTGGATCTAGTGTTCCAGCATCCCAAGGATCCGAGATTCTCGGTAATTGTCCAATTATTTTTTCAATAATTTCATTTGTTATATCTTATTTTGCTTAATAGGACGATGATAGTGGGATTGTTCAATTATTAAATTTTAAAAATTATGAGTTATATATAAAATATTAATGATTTTCTGTGAAAACCAAACAACAGAAAATATTTTTTGGTAAATATTTAATATGACGACTAAATATTGAGAAAACAAGTCGTTTTCTAGAAAATACTTTCTATGGAAAAAATTTTTGTTGAAAAATATTTTCAACCTAAACAAACAGGGCCTTAATAAAAAATATTTTATAGAAAAAATATTTTATGTTATTTTCATCAAATCAAATAATAAAAAATAAGTAAAATATTCTTTAAAAACGTATTTTACATTGAAACAAACGAAGCCACAGACGGATCCAAAATTTGAATTTAGGGGTAGCGAATTTATATACTAATAATTTTTTAAAAAAAATTATAAACTATAACAATAATTTTTATCGGCATAAAAAGAGTAATATAACATCAAAACATATAAATAAACATGTTTAACTTATTGAAAACAAGTGACAAATATATCAATTTTAAATCTATTTATCTATCTACTATGCACGAACTATAACAATAATAGTGTATTTTTTAAGGAAAAACTCATATATGACAAATTTAATGAACTTGTGAATACATTAATATAAAGAGCGAATAATTATTATTATTTTTTTTAAAGTTAAAAGTAACGAATTTATATATATTTAAAAATAATTACAAATTAATACATTATAATAAAAAGAGTTCTACAAAAGCGTAGAGGCCAGATCACCCCGCTTGTCCCTTAGGACCATCTTGAACGGAGCCTAAAATATAAGGAAGAACGTGCGTCATATGTTAAGAGGAAAGGGTGACAGGGCCGGCCCTATCTTCTTGGGCCCCAAAGTAAATTCGTACGATGGAGGCCTTATAAATATACAAATTGTCAGAAACTAAATAAATTTAAAATAAATCATAATAATAATTTTAAAAAATAAAATCTAACCTTTGTAATCTCATATTTTAATGAAATTACCAAAACAAAGTATCACTCAAAAATCACCTTTACATATTAATAATTACAAAAAATAATAATTAAACTAGCACAACAATAATTTCTTCAATCTTGACTGAAATTAATATTTAACAAGTTTTAATTTTGAAATACTTTATTGTTCAAAAGCAACTAGATTTTTTTTATAAAAGACAATATTTTATAAACATTCCAAGCATATAGAAAATTTGGAATCCCTATTTTTCTTAACCAAAATTTAGGGGCCAATGCCGTTGCCTTAGTTACTTTTCTTTTGGCCTAATCAAAATTTAGGGGCCCAATGCTGTTGCCTGTCGTTGCCTTAGTTACTTTGCCTTAGTTACTTTTCCTTTGGCCTAATCACAATTTAGGGGCCCAATGCCGTTGCCTGTCGTTGCCTTAGTTACTTTTCCTTTGGCCTAATCAAAATTTAGGGGCCCAATGCCGTTGCCTTAGTTACTTGTCTCATGTCTGGCCTTGAAGGAGAGAGAATAAAAAAAAATTGTTGTCATAAAACTTCTTGTTTGAGAGATCATAGTATGATTTAAAATTAAGAGATCGGTATTAGTAGTACAATTATGTATGTATTGAGTGATATCAAATAGTATTAGACAATACATTAATAAATATTGAATAGCACTATGGTAATTACATTTGAGTACAACATGATGTGATATTTGTAGAGCTTATGTCATGGTATGGAGCCACAATTTATTTGTAAGTATCATACACCATACACGAGATGTTGTATCACGTGTTATTTAAATATGGTCACTAAAATATAATCATCATAGTATTATTAATAAATATTAATATCATCATAGCATTATTCATAAATAAATATTAATATCGAAAGTTTAAAATCTTGAAGGAGAGGTTTATGTACGTACCTTAAGAGACATAGCGGGTGGGGAGGCTTTGTAGCGATGTAAAAAACAAGCAATGCGACACCCAAACTCGCCAAAAACCTCCAAATTATCTGTAAAGAAATCCAAACCAACGAAGACAACGTACGGAAAGAGAAGTATCTCCACCACCAAACTTTTCTTCCTCCTCCTCCTCCTCCTCCTCATCATCATCATCTTTTTCAGCCCCGGCATGGACGATTATCAGGCGATTCTCGCCGTTCTCATCAGTCCCAACAGTCCCGTGACTCTGAAGATCGTAATCAATCTTCTTCTCGTGCAAGAACGAGTTGTTGGATCCGCGGGAAGAGGAGTAGCGGGAGAGCGCCAAGCGGGTGATGACCTCTTCTTCCTCGTGGGTGGCGGCGTTAATGGCCGGGTTGGTTGGAAAGGATTCGGATCGAAGCGGAGAGTGGAATGCAGATTCGTTAATGGCGGTTCGGAGGTCGGCGCTGTTTGAATGGGAGATCGTGGATGGGCTCTGAACGAAGTAGAGCGCGTAAGGGTATGTCCGAAACAGAGCTTCCTCTTCTGCGTCCATTCTCTGGTTAACCATGGAGGAGAGAGAGAGAGAGAGAGAGAGAGAGGAACGATGTTTTGAGTTCTGACACAGGAAACGGGGGTTTGGAGGATTTTTTAAACTGGAGAAAGAGACGTTGCTTTTCTGTGAAGGAGAGCCTCGCTCATGAGCCATTTATTAGATCCCGCGGCATGAAAATATCATTTCAGTATTAAGGGCTTGTTTGGCCTAGCTTTTAAGTTGTTTTTTTTTTTTTTGCAAAAAAACTACCTTTTAAGCTGTGCTATTTGGTTTCAAGAAAAAATTAATTAACTTTTTTTCTATCACTTAATTCAAGAAAAAAAATCAATACATATTTTAAACACTTAAACTTTTTTTTTTCAAACAAAATTACTATAATATCTTACATAAAAAAGTCAACCTTACTCACAAAAACAAAAAAAGCCGTGACAGTATCCCAAATACTGTTGCTTAAAATCTAAAAATAAAAACATTTTAAATATTTCAATAAAAAGCAAAAAAGTAAAAAAGCAAAAAAGCTACTATAAAAAATTATCTCAAACAATTTAACTTTCTTTTATTTCTTTTTTTTTATAAAAAAGTTAAATCTCTTAAAAGTCAAATTTTTTAGACATCCCAAACAGGCACTAAATATTATGTTATTTTATTTGTGATATTTAGATTATAAATGGTAGGTTCATAAAATGATCTAAGTATCATACATGAGATGCCACGTCATTTAATACTCTAATGTTATCACTAAATGTAATCATCATAACATTACATTAAGAAAATGTACGTATACCTCTTATAGGATTCACATACGAATATAAGATACAAGTACAATACAATATGAATATGAGGATTTGATGAAAAATTTAAAAGTAGACTACAAATATGGATAGTATATGCTTGTTAAAGATATTGTTTTTATAATTTTTAGCAGTGTATTATTTATTAAAAAGTTAAATATAAAAAATAATTTATTTAATTATTACAGCCGTTCAATATATGACTTGAGCCATAATAGTATGATGGAATAATATTTGAAGTATCTAACAATAAAGAATAAATCATAATTTTAGTATGTGTTATACTTAATACAGTAGAACATGAAACAAAATAAAAATAAAAATAAAAATATCACAATTTTTTTTTATTACAAAAAAAAATATAAAAAGTTGGACCATCTTGTACTCTCGCCATATACCTCACATATTCTCCTATCCCCTGTATTCGAGCATGTTTTGAAGTATTTGTTTTTCATAGCCTCTCTCTGTCTCTCACTCTTTATATATATACTATTTAATATATGAAAAAACTATGTTTTTGCAAAAAAGCATTGAGATAACTTTGGCCATGAATTAAATCGAAATTGCAATTAGCATAAAAAAAATAAACAAAAACCATGTAAGAAGTAGATATGAGATTTTTACGTAAAAAATTCCAATTCAGGTAAAAATTACGGGACTAGTCCAAGTCCAAAAAATCCAGCACTATCACTTTAAACTATTTTAAGAGCTAACTTACAGGCTCTATTGACTCCACAACTAGATGATTTAAATTATACTTGTCGAATTTACGTGTATCGATCTCTTTCACTTGTTCACCACGTTATCAAATTCATAATATCTTCTACCTTGAAATTTACCGAAAACTTGATCTTCAAATTTGAATTCGGATTATCTCTCTTGAGGAGTTGTCAATTGATTTTTACGCTTTCAAGGGTTTGCTTTATAACCTCCACTTTTTTAAGGCTCTTCTAGCTACTTATGTATACAATTAGAGTTTTCTTCTTATAGAAATAACATCCTAAGGGGTATATTAGGCAACCGTTTTCCGTTTGTAATGGATTTAACTAATTTTGTAGCTTCTAAAACATGTGGGATGCGAAGCAAAAAATTAACTTGTTGCGGTCTGACTTCTCAGGCATTAAATTGACTGCTCGAGTGATGAACTATATTCTGTATCATGAGAAATCTTAATCTAACCTTTTGAAAACTAAATCCTATAGAATATGCTGCTTTAAATTTTGATCCAAATTACTTGGACCTTGAATTCTTTTTTCAAAAGGACATTGGCCAAAACCATAATCTCAACCGTATAAAATTTCTAAAACAACTCAAAAAATCAAATACAACTCGACTGAATTTTGTCAAAGGATTTGTCAAAAAGAAAAAAAACTTTAAAACCTACAAATATATGTATATATGAGTAAGTACAGAATTATTAATATAAAAAAGGATTGAACTTCTTGTTGATGGTTTCAACAAGACAACAACATTGTGTTGTTGAGATACGTAGAGTCTATATTAGGTTCTACTTTGATGATTTATATTGTATATTATAGGGTTTAGATCATACATGAAACAAGTAATTGATTTGCTCATCGTTATCACATAATTTCATTTCATTCGTATTTGAAAAATTGAACATTTTAAAATAGATAGTTGAATTTTTTGAATACAAATGTGACTACGATTATTAAATTAATACGATTTTTTTATGTATAATATGGAGGTTAGAATTTAAAAATTAAATTTATCTCCAATTTTGATTGCGTTATGACAAATTAAAAATTAATTAAAGTGGGGAATGTGACGTATTATGATTTCTCTAGCTTTCTCACGATTTCACACAATTGCAAACTATCCAAAGAAATTATTACATGGGAAAATTGTTGTGTAAAACTATTTAGATAAATGGTTAATTAGGGAAGAAAATTCTTATGCACTTTCGCTAAGTAAATTACTTTTATCTCTCACTTATCACTTACTAAATATAAATCAATATTGTCCAACTCAAAGTATTGTTTACTATATAATTAGATGAGAACACCCGTGTTTATAATACCAAATATTGCTATGAAACTATTAAACAATTACTCGATTAGAGAAGCCCATTTATGTTAATTCAATTATCACTAATAGATAAAATTTTATAACAAAAGGCTCTCTTTCAAGAGTAAAAATATTTTTCAAAACAAAGGTTATGAATTTTGAGTCTACTTTAGCTAAGAATAACAATGGGGTGGGGTGGAGCTATGATAAGCTCTCCCATTCTCATTCTTTATTTGATTAGGATAGGAATATTGAAAAAATATTGAGAAAGTAGCGAAAAATCGAGTAGGGATGAAAATATGTTAGAAATAATTTTTAAGTTTTAAAAGAATAATATTAATATTTATAGATAATATAATAAATAAAAAATAATAGTTGATGAATCAATAAAACTAAAAATACCAAATGTAAGAAGTAGAGAAGAAAAATTAGAGATAAGTATAATATTTTAATATTTTAGAGTTATTATATTTATAAAATATATATTTTATAGATATATTCATATTTTAAAATTTTTTATGAAAAATTAGTTTTAGGTCCTTAAAGTAGAGCGTTTTTGTTTTTCATCCACCAACAAAATTTTTAATGCGCGAGATCCAGTTTTAATTCGCGAAGTCCAATTGAATCTTAAAATAGATAAATTTATCTGTACATTTTTAAAACATGTATAAAGTACACAGATAAATTTATCTGCCTTGTATAAATGAACATATAGATAAATTTATCTGTCTGCTTTATACGTGCTTTGAAAATGCACGTTGTTCTTCATACAGATAAATTTATTTGTCTGTTTATGTATACAAAACAGATAAATTTATCTGTTAACTTGATACATGTTTTGATAATGCCTAAGAATACAGATAATTTATCTGTTAATTTGATACATGTTTTAATAATGCCTAAGAATACAGATAAATTTATCTGTATAAAAAATACAGATAAATTTATCTGTCTTGCATAAAATAAAACGACAGATAAATTTATCTATATAAATTACATATACAGATAAATTTATCTGTTTGTGTTAAATTTATTTGTGTTATAAACGATTGAATTTTGTGCGTTAAAATTTTGTTAGTGGATCTTTCGCGTTAAAATTTATTTTTTTATATCTTTCGCTGAAAGCTCAAAATATTTATTTTATACAATCAAAGACAAAGTGAAAAAAAATAGAATGTAGAAAACAAATATCGTTTTTAATTCATTTGTTATCGAAAATAAATAAAAAATAAAAAAAATAAAATGAGAACGTGTGGTGTAAGAACGAGACCGGAGAAATTTCCATCTTATCCATAAAAAATGAAGCAAGTGCGAAGGCGGTACAAAAGCAGACAAATTCCCATCCCTATACTTAGCCGAGCCATGGCTAATCGAGCGAAGCCACTTAATAGAAAGAAGCCGTGCGAGAATTACGGGGGAACCCGTTGCCCAGCGACTAAAGCATATTTTGCTTTACACCGAATTGTTTCTCCTTTTCATGCGGAGGGAATGATAACAAAGTAGGCACGCTTTCTTAATTTAAGGAGCAAAGTCTCATATCTCAGTTACAAAGGCTTAGAGGTGGACTAATTATTGACCAGTTTTGAAATATTAATTATGTTTTATTATTTATATGGCATTTTTATTTATTAATATAATAAAAAATACTTTACTAAGACAATGTTAGTTCACATTTTGTTAGTTATATATGTCAAAAATAAAAAAATAATTCACTTAATATATATGCGTCGAATTTTTTCATTTATCAAATGTAAATGGTGACTTATATGCTTGTTTGTAAAGAGACATGTACGTGACTTTTTCATATGAAAAAGTCATTTTCCTAATTTAAATTCATAATACCCATATGACATTTGAACAAATTTTGCAATTCTCACTATATATATATATATATATATATATATATATATGACTTGTGACCCTTTTCAACCTTTCCTATTTTTATAAAAATATATTATGAATTATATATATATTTTTTGTAATTATTACTACAATATATAATAAAATTAATGTTCCTTAGATCTTTAAGAATTTCTTTACTGGCCTTTTATTTAGTGAGCATTGTATAATATATCGATATGATCTCTTAATATTTTTCTTTTTGAATAGCAAATATTCGCACATATTACACCCACACATTGTAATTAGTAAGGCTTCTCAATTTCTCATTTAAGAAGCAAACACTTATACCATTGGGCCAAAGGCTACTTGGTGATTCCTTAATAATATTTTGCACCAATTTATTGATTTTATTTTATGTACATATATAAGAGGCACATCTTAAAACTAAATTTGGCAAACTTTTAATCTATTAATTAAATTATACAAAATCAATTAAACTATTTAAAATGGTGGTCAAGTAATGACTACTTACTGTAGTAATGGTTTAAAAACTAACATAACTTCTTTTTTCTTTCTTTTTTTTTTTTCATGCATACTTTGGCCCCTGCTGAATAAAAATTAATTTTAAATTCTGCATCTAAACCTAATGCGCCCTTGTTACACTAGATGGAATTGAGATGCTTTCTATTTTCTAAGAAATGGAGGGCTCTCCATTCTCATCTAATAGTATTTAATATGGATTTATCTTAATAATTCGAATCGTTTATATTGTAAAATCAATCAAAAAATCTAAAGCATTCATACAAAAAACTAAATTGATTGGATATTAGTAACTAAATGATTGAATCACATTAATTTTTTTTAAAAAAAAATTATACAGTTTACTTCCAAGATTATACTTGTAATTTATTTTTTTACATAAATGTATTTTGACCATGTAATTGTCGATATCCTATCAACTTAATTTTTTCAAATACGTTCTTCTCGGTAAAATTTATAATTTGAACAAATCAAATCGTCAAAGTGAATTATTTTGGATATTAGAAACTAAAAATTAATAGTAATAGGAGTATAAATAGTGAAAAAGCAATGATTCAAAATCAAAAGATACCTAAGAGTGAGTATTTTCGTTATCTAGGTTCGATTCTCAACAAAGATGTAGAGATGTTGCAAATGATATAACTCATAGAATCAAAGTTAGTTGGTTCAAGGGAATAAGTATTTCCAGAGTTTTATGTGATCGATGGATTCTTATAAGATTAAAAGAAAAATTTTATAGGATAGCTATTAGGTCAACAATTTTATATGGAACAGAATATTGGGTTGCTAAGAAAGATCACATAAATAAGATTAGTATTGCGAAGATGAAAATGCTAAGATGGATATATGGTAATTAAGACTAGAAAAAATAAATTTATGAATGAAAAGATTCGTGAAATAGTAGTAGTTGCACCAATTGATGACAAGTTGAGAGAAAATAGATTAAGGTGGTTTGGACACATATAACGTAGACCAGTTGATACAATAGTTAGAAAAAGCGACAAGATCATGAGTAATAAAAATACTAGAAAGAGGAGTAGACCTAAATGGATATGGAAATGCGATATTAAAAATAGATATAAACCTATTAAAACTAATTTAAAATATGTTCTTAACAGAGAAATAGCGTAGAATGATTTATATAACCAGTCCCAATTAATTAGAATAAATGTTTAATTTGATTTAATTTGGTTTGGTTGGGTTAAAAACAAAAAATGGAGACAACTTGGATCCCACTTAAGGAGAGAAATTAGGAAGGGGTATGAAGTATTGTAATTATGCTGCGTGCATTTGAAGAAATGATGGATTGGTGTGGAAGGGAGAAAATGGGTGGTCATGATTGAAAATAATAGCAACAACATTGAAAAATAATGTAGTAGGAGTAACTTT
>JAULJZ010015420.1:2826-16115 GCA_032270985.1 Heliamphora pulchella | reverse complement strand
TATTTATTGCTGCAACTCCTGTTCTTGTTCCTCATCTCTCTTTACCCTTTCATTTATTGTAAATCAATTTTGTAAAGAGAGTGAGTGTTCTTCATTTATTACATCTCATTTATTATAATCAAGGGTGAGTCACCCTTTAACCTTTGAGTAAGTGAGTGAAACTCATCAAAGAAGAGCTCAAGAGAGATTAGAAGAAAACAGGGACTTATTTTCATAGGATCTTCTTGAAACTATAACAGGCTTGTGAATGTGCCCGTAAACATTCAGATAGCTCAAGTAGAATCTTGAAACTATTAAAGGCTTGGAATACGTCCGGAAGTATTCTAAATAGTGGAAATACTCAAGAGAGATCTCGAGGAGTGGACGTAGGATAGGATAAAGCCGAACCACTATCAACCGCTGATGTCTGGTTCTATTTCTCTATCCCTCATCGTTTAATATTTGCATTGATTATATAATTGGATATCTTGCTTTATTGCAACATTAAAAGATTTTTAAAAAGGTTTTTAAAATTATTTTTTTAAAAAGACCCAATTCACCCCCCCTCTTGGGTTGCCTAGTTCTAACATCCTTGATTACTGAGCGTAAAATGATCCAGCTTCATTCCTTAGCAGACTGCAGTTCTGAGTGGGCATACATTCAATGCTGAACCATTGTCGATAAACATTACTAGAACTCACTTCTCCAGACACTTGACGGTGATGTGCAACGATTTATTGTGACTTCTCCCTTCTAATGGTAAATCTTTATCAAAAAAAGAAACCACCTTAGGCTCTACAGCTGGTAGTATTAACCTAATCAACTGTTCGGGAGTTGCGTCTATCGATACATTGGTCTTATTTAGAATCTTCAACACTGCTTGTCGGTGCCAGTGTGAAGCCATCAGCAAACCCCAGATGTTGATGTTGGCCCAAGTCTTTTTCAGCTACTTCAGTACAGCTTCATCTTCTTTTTCTTGCTCTTTCTTCTTTCCTTTTCTACTTGCTTGCCCCTTTTCTAATTGAGCTGGCTTGAAATGTCGCCCACTCCTAGTTAGATGTTCTACCCCTTCCTCAGGATCCCATAATCCTGGCATTGCGTTATCAGATTGTCTAACATCAACAATGTGCGGATAGCTTTCAAATTCCCACAGATCGTCCAGATTGACGCACTCTGATCTTCCCTTCATTTCTTCTTCGTCTTCTATTGTCCATTTGTTGTCGATATCATCTAGCCCCTAAATATCTTCCCCGATGTAATCTACTTGCTTTTCCTGGGCGGCCCAAAAATTGGTCCATTCTTCTCCATCTGACTTAAGAACAATTCGAACCAGCCAATAAGATTGCATCTCATCAACAAAAACCTCTTCCCTAAAGAGCTGGGGAAGAGTGATCCCATCTAGAACATGCACAAAACCATGTGACCTCACCGGATAGTCCAAGGGCTAATCATCATCATCATTATGTTCTTTTTGGTCGTTGGCTTGAATCACCATTTGGTATCCTTCCCAAGCATCGCCATTTCACTCTTCCATCATGTCTCAACCATTTCCAGCCATAAGCAGTGAACAAGACGACTGATCCTCAATAGCTAAAACACATGGGCATGGTAGATATGCCGAGTAGATATACCGACTAGGATCTTCTGGCTGCCCCAAATACATACAATTCACCCCTGCTTGTTTAGCATGATTCGGTAGCAGATTAGTTGTAACATTTGGTTTTTAGGCAGCAGATGGCGATGGAATAACCTTGTTGTCAATAAGATCCTGAATCTCATGACGTAGCCTCATACATTTGCCCGTCAAATGCCCATGACCTTGGTGATAAGCACAGTACAAGAAAGCATTGTATCTCGAAGGTAAGGGATCGGGTATAGGCATAGGGTTCAAAAGCTTGATTAGCCCCTTTTTGACAAGTCAATTTAGGGCTGTGGATAACAGTATGTTGAGGGGAGTAAAAACTCTCCTCGGCTTTTGTTGAGATTACTCAGTATTACTTGATTGCTAGGTGGAGGATGAGGTATTTACTTGTCCGGTATGGGAATATAGAAAATTAACTTCATTGGAATGGGAAATGAAGTTATTAGCAAGGGTGGATTAGTTTTGGTTGTTTGTAGGGAAGGATCTTCTTGGTTTCTGGTTGGGCTCAGACTTCTCAATGTCCCCGGACTGATTTGTGACTTTAATTTAAACCTCGGCATTGAACAGCTGCTCGAAAGTAGAGAGCGGCTGTGTGATCAGATAGCGCTTCAGAGGGGAATGCTATTTCTTTACCACAATCCTTACTTGCTCCTTTTCTGTCAACTGATTTGTCATTTTGGCCACCTATCCTCTTCATTGAGTCAGAAAATCTACAAACGACTCCTGACCTTCTTCTCGGGTAGTTTCAAGTTCCTGAGTCGTTACATCCAACTGGATATTGTAGCTATACTGACTAACAAATGCTGTGGCAATATCTTCCCATGTTCTGGTCTTAGAAACATCGAGAGAAAAAAACCACTTCTGGGCTGCCCCTGAAAGAGATCGGTAGAATAGTTGAGCCTTCAATTGGTCATCGATTCCTATGGGAGAGAGGGTACCAATGTACAATCTCAAATGAATTCGAGGATCACCGGTTCCATCGAACTTCTCTATTTCTGGCATTTTAAACTTCTTCGGCAGCTTAGCATCTGGGAACAAACATAATCCCCCCACATCTAGCATGTATTCTTCAACCCCTTTTGCCTTTTTAAGAACTTTTTCCATTCGGTCAATCTTTTTTGCCAGCGCGAACTCCCTAGATTGAGCGGTGTTTTCTTTTTCCACCGAGACCTGTCGAGGGACCTGGGGTGGGGGAACAATTTATGGCCCATCATTACCTTAGTTGTCATCCCAAAAATCTTTTTCATTGCCATTTGAGTCATCTAGTTGTTCATTCACCCCCAACTGACGGGCCTGAATTGCCCGAATATGTGCTTAGCTCTGGTTCTGGGCCTGTGTTTGCTGTTCAACTGCCCTTTATATTTCAGTGATTGCCCTCATTAGAGCTATCAAATTCATCTCATTCTCTGCCATTTCAGATGATTCAGTTGCTTATTCAGATATCCTGTAGAGTCTACCTATTACTAATCTAGCTCACATTCATACTGACTGTGATCCTTCTGACTCAATGATCTAAATCTAAAGCAAAACCTGGATCCCAAAGTCAAAATTAATAGTATCAGATACTTCTCAGAAAGGATCTTGATAACAAATAGCTGATACTCCAAAATCCCATAGACTCTGACTACGAGCAGATATAACCAGTGAAACAGAAACAATATCCCTGCTGGGCCCATACTGGCAGCATAACAACTGAAAAATCGAGAACCAGGATGAAAACTAAGTAAGGGACCAACAAAACTCCAAAAAGAAGGTTTATTCGAAGAATTTAAAGGAAGAAACGGATAGTACTTCGGCAAGAAAAATAGCTCTAAGCCAAAGAGACCGGTTTAACCTAAGATTCTAAAGAAAAATGGGCAGCACTCCGATCGACAAAATAGATCTAACTCACACAGGCCTATAAGACAAGATTTTGGACGAGGGTTTGAAGAAAGCAAACCTAAACAAAACTAGGGGTATAGAATTGACAGCCCAAGAAGAACCCGGAAGAGAGAGAAAGGCTATCCTAAAGGCTTTGAACCAAAACACGGGCACGACCCCGAGAAAAAAACCCACGACACGAAAGCTAAACAAGGTGAAGAACAAAATCCGGGTAAGCACCTGAAAGAAAAACTAACATAATCAACAAAGGATAACAAAAAACCTGGGTCAATCCTGGAAAAAGGGAACTAGCGTAATCCGAACGAACACACAAAAAATAAACATAACAAGTACAAGCAAAACATACAATTAACAAAACAAATATTTATACTGGATCAGCAGCACCTAATGGAGGGTTCTAAACTACTATATGCAGAAATGGCCAGTTTTGATTAATGATCAGGGTACCTTCTAAATAGAGCCAAGTATATACCTCTCATGCCTGGTGTGGTGCAAGATATGGTCAAGCGGTGCGCACGAACTCTTTTACCACACCTATGAAAGCATGCAGCCAGTAAGGTTTGCCCGTCTTCCCAACATAGCCCTAGGACAGTAAACTGACTAGAGTATCGGGTAGACTCGGTAGGGGGTGAGAACAATGCAAATACATGCGAGAATGCAAATGAAAAATTCTTAATAAGAACTAATAATATTTTCAAGTCTAGTATTCTTATTTGATTTTGTAAATCAATCCCCAGTGGAGTCGCCAGAAAATACTGTGGCACCGAGATTTGAGGTTTGTTGAGTTCAAAAATAAGAAAATTCAAGAAATGTTTAGAAATATTTTAACACCTTGAAAACTAAATTTTGAAAACCTATTTTTGTTGAAAATGGAGTTGCCACTTTGTTTTTGAGAAAAATCAAGAAAAATAAAAATAGGCTGCTGTTTTTAAAGCATTAACCAGATAAAATAAGGATTCGGAGGTTAAGGTACGAACCGGAGAAGGTGTTAGGCACCTCGTTCACCCAACTGTGAGGTTGGTCTCTACTAATCGTCATTGGTTCTTAATTATATTTTCCAAATGCATGCAAATATAGAAAATAGAGGTGAATAGAGAACATCCAAAATCAAATAAGAAAAATACATAACATATGTATATATAGAATGCCAAATCAAAGCAAATAAGAAAAGAAAATCCTAATTCATACGGCATGCGATTTCTAGCTAAAGGATTTATGGAGCAAACCCGCATACAATATCAACTAAATTAGGATGATTCAAATAAAAAAACAAAAATATGCTAAAAGTCATTAAATTCAAATTATGCTAAAAATAAATATAAATTTGTTAACAATATCGTCAATTAACTAAAATAACCTAAACTATTATAAACATGATTTCAAATGAGGTAAACAAAGCATACTTTAAAACTATCATACTAAATATGTATATTACTAAATATCTTAAAATTACGTTAACATGATTAACTTTTACTAAAGAGAAATACTAAACCAAAATAAAAAAATAGTATATAAAAATCTTATATTAAAAAACTTAATAATAAAGAAAATAATGAAACTAATAATAAGAATTTTATGTTTTTATCTATACAAAAGAATGTTCCAAGATTTGATCAAAAGAAAAGAAAATTAAAAGAAAATTTACAAAAGAACATTAAACCAAAATTAAAAGGTTTGTTGAAAAAGATAAAAGAACATACTACTATAATAAAAACCGAAGGATTAGTATTAAAAGAAAAAGAAAGAAACTTAATTATTATTAGAGATTTTATAGGTTTTATATGAAAATCAGGCAAAATAAAAGAAAAATAAAATAAATACTGTAAAAGGGAAAACAAAACTAAAATTAAAAGATTTTGTGAATTTTAATGTTAAACAAAAGAAAAGAAAATAAAATAAATGCAATTAGAAAAGATTTAAACAAAAGATAATGTATTAAAATAACAACTAAGCAACTATTTAATTAGAAAATATAGATGTAATATTGATAATTACAATCATATAAATGTAAGTGCATTGATTATGACATTAACGACACCGTAAATCGTAATTGCCAAATATATTAGCACTACATTGTTGAATCAATAAACCAGGTATAAGTATGCAATTTGAACAAAACAACAACTAAGAAATCAATAAGAAGTAGCCAAATTACATTAAACAAACTTTACACATTAATCTCATACTCATAATTCCACAAATGAAATGGTAAACTAAATCAATTATATATATGAATGAAACATGAGAATTGAAATTGAAATTAATATGGCTACTCCAGAGGATAGAGAGTGGTGAGAGAAAGGTCGATGATCCAAACAGAATACCTAGATCGCAAGTAAATCCTCAAGTCGGAGAATTATGATTGGCAATCCAATCCTCAAGCAATGATCCAATCCAAGTGTAGGTGAGTCAGGGTTTTAGTATCGGTGGTCAATTTCTCGATGCTTCAGTAGGGTTTCGGCGTCGAGGTTCGTACTCTCTTGGTACTTTAGCAGGATATCTCTCACTCTAAATTCTCTCCTGAAAAACGTACTAGGTGTACTGTATTTATAGAATTCTTTAACCAATGAAATGCTGACAAGTTTTGGGACACGTTAGGCCATTTGAAGTTGGCGGTCGCCAGGTATGGATTGGGCGGTCGCCACAAAAATCAAGCATCTAAGGGTTTTATTTGGCGGTCACCACAACGAAGTTGGCGACCCCATGGTTCAAATGTGGTGGTCACCACTTTGGCTAGGGTTTCCAAGAGGTTCTTGTGTAGGTCGCCACAATCAAAATTAGCAGTCCCACAGTTCAAGTTGGCGGTTCAAGATGATTTTACTGGTTTGAAGGTTTTGATCATTGGGTTCAAATCACTGAGCTTAGTCACTTTTCGAGGATTGTTCAAAAGCACCATTCCACTTGTTTTTATCATCGGATTCACCTGTATCAACCTAAGATTGGTGAGGTCAAATTGAGGTGTTTACAGTATCCAGGTTCTTTCTTTTCTTTTTTGTGCAAATGGATGCCTATTTATAGGTAAGGTGGGAGCTCAAACATTCTCTAGAATGCTGCTACCTGTCCAAAAAAGTGTCAAAGTGGTGGCCACTGCCTTTATGCTTTTGCACAGTGTCGACCGTGTCCTTTATTCGTACTGATAGCGACAACCATAACTTTCAAAAGTCGCGGCTAGGTTTGGGGTTTTTAGAAAGTGGCAACCATAAGATTTAAAGGTGGCAGCCTGCTCAAAGATCACAATAAAGGTTGCGACCGTGAGAGTAAGGACACGGCCTGCTCTAGAATTTTGAAAAAGATGGCGGTTGTGAGGATATGGAGGTTACGGCCTGGAGGTGTTTGGTGATTTCTTGGATTTTGAACCGAATTCCTGACTTTGTTTGCTTAAGAGTATCTTTGAGCACAATTCCTATGTTTTCATCGTTATGAAGTATTCGAGACGGGTGCTTAAGATTCGACTTGATCAAATTATGGTGTCTACAGTTGACCCATTAAAAAAAGACATTGGGGCTTGTTCAAGCTTAGGACAGGCTTGGGATGGGCTCGGGCTCGGATCACGGGCTCCACGGGAAGGCCTAGGCCGAGTCCCAAGGTACTCAAGCTTGGGCGGCTTTGGGCTTGCTTCAGGTTCGGGCTGGGCTTGTATAGTGTTGGCCCTAGGCTGGTCCCTGGGCCAAAATTACGCCCCTAGTTCTCATCAAAATATGTGACACTTTAATGGTATAAAAATAAATCTTGGTCACATGGCAAGTCCCTTGATGGTGTGGATAAAAAAGTAAATACTTCAGAGAGTGGTAGAAGTATCGAGATTATATACATTGTGCACATTAATAGACCGTTCTGTGTTCGCTAATGAACTTCTATTTACGCACCAATTAAAGAAAGAATCTAGAAACACGTGATGAGGACATCACGTATTTTAGTGAGAAATATTGTAATACTCTATCTGACATCAATGATCAATAAAAGATAAGTATGATATATAAAGAAAGAAGTAAAGTAATACCAATTACTTGAGTTTAAACGTTATAAGGCACGTAACAGCGTTGTAAAATTTTTTAATCTAAATTATTAGACTATTATTCCGCTTTAATCATTATAGTGATTGTTAGGTAAAAATTTGAATTTAATTATTTAACATAATTTTACTCACATCAAGTCAGCTTTTATTATGTAGGTTGGACCCATTCAAAATAGAATATATCTCTTAATTACTTCTCTTATTTAAAGAGAACACCATTTGATTCCAACTAATTAATTATTACAAGTCCCTATTTTAATCAAGGCCCAAAAGAATGATTTAAATTTATTATTTTAGGGATTGGACCTTGGTCATGACCTATGCTGCCTACATACTCATGATTTGAGATTAAACTAAATGTAGTTCAAAAGTTTATTTTAATTTTAGTTTTGAGATTTAATGAGTATAAAACTCATTTGAATTTTTAATTTGTTTTAATTTAATTTATAATGGGTAAATGCCCCCATTATTTTGGACTTTAGAATTTTATTTGAGTGAACATTTGGGTTCACGAATTTTATGACTGTACCCATTTAAATAGGTTGCCTACGTATCCGAGTCGAAATTAGCTCTGCAATGAAATCAAGTCAAGCGTACTTCAAAAAAAGATAAATTTGTCTATATATTTATTTATTTTGGCGAATCTTAGAGATTTATTTAATAATTTAAGAATTTAGAAATTATGGCATCACTGTAAAGAGAGCACATCACAGCTAGGTTAGCACTTACTCCCTTATCATTCATATTCTAATTCTAAATTATATTTTTATTTTTGTTTGTGACTGTACCCATTTGAATAAATTGCCTGCATATTCAAGTCGAGAATGGTTCTTGACTGGAATCAAGTCAACGTAATTTCAAGAAAAAATTTATTTACTTATTATTTTTATTTTGAATTTATTGAGTATAAAACTCATTTAATTTTATTTAAACATCATATTTGAGTGGATCACAAAGCGTTGTAACTGCACTTGAATGGGATCACAAAGCACCGTGACCGTATCAATTTTAATGGATTCACATTTGAAGTTTAAGTAAGTAAAAATTTAGAGTTTTACTTAATTTGTGATTATATTTATTTAGATAGGTTAACTATACATTTAAACTGAATGCAAAGTCGGAATAGAGTTAATTCAACCAATTTAACTAAATTTGTATTTTTAATTTATTTGAGTAAAAATTTTGATTTCACTTGATTTGTGATTAAATTCATTATTTAAATAGGTTCACTACATATTTAGACTGGGCACAAGGCCGGGTTAAAATTAAATCAACTAATTTAGGTTAATTTATATTTTTAATTTATTTAAATGAAAATTTTTGATTCACTTAATTTGTGATTAAATTTATTTAAATAGGTTAACTACATATTTGAATCAGGCACAATGGTAGGTTGAAATTAAGTCAACTAAGTTAAGTGAATTTTTATTTTTAATTTATTTAAGTGAAAATTTGAGTTTCACTTTATTTGTGATTATATTTATTTAAAGGGTGATTTGGGATTAGACTCCATTTAGGAAACTTGTGTTTCAATAAATTCCACCTAAGAATTATATTATATTAAATCCTATTTTGATGTTTTCATACTAAGATTATCTCTAATATAACATACACTACTCACCACTGCCAACACCACTCTCCATCATTGCCGCCGCCACCACCGTCGTCGTCGCCGCCGCCGCCACCACCACCCTCGTCGTCCCCCCCGCCGCCACCACCACCACCACCACCACCACTGCACCGCCGCCGCCACTACCACCACTCTATATTGCCACTACCACCATATTCGTCGGAGATAAAAAAGAAATCGAGAAATTCTCATTCTAGATATGAAATGTCTCATTTGTTATTAGTGTTTCATTTTTGTTGTGGATCTAATATTAAATGTCTCATTCTGATTCTGGAACTGATATCAAATGTCTCATTTGTTATGAAATATTTTGAGACATTTCTTAAATAAATGAGACATTTCATAACAAATATCTCATTTTACAAAAATAAGACATTTTATGTAAATGAGACATTTTTCAAATGAATGCGTAAATATCTCATTATTTTTTAACAAATAATATATTTCATTTGTATAACTACAAATGTATCATTATTTTTTAAATGAAATACTGTAAAAAAATGAGACATTTGTACAACCACACTAACACTATACGAGACCACCACCACCACCACCACCACCACCACCACCAACAACAACAACCACCACCACACGAACGCACACAAACAGAGAGAGAGAGAGAGATATGTGTATGCTAAAATGTAATCTCCATCCAAGCTTGTGCTGCAAATTCTCACCTATGTCACTGTCAACTACCCCACAGTCCACATCACGGTTCTTGTCCTTCGAGAAGTTTAACAGTCCATATTATTTTCTTCTGCTTAGTTCCTTCATTTGATTAATTAAAAACCATCCCCTCTAGTCGGCGATTTCGAAGACTCTTCTCGATCTGGCGAACGAGATCCATTAGCCAGATTTGGTTTAGGCGAGGCCACGACGTCTAGATGCACCGGCAACGACGATAGCGACAAGCGGCGACGACGATAGGAAGCGGCAATAGTGATCGGTGCGGCGGCGGGATGGGAACGTGGCTGCGCATGCGTCCTCGACATGCTAAGGTTTCACTGGAAAGAATGGGAGAAGATATAGGAAGATGATGTGCATGGGCATATTTGTCCAGGTCAATAATAATTTTTAAAAAGTAGGACTTATTGGAATAATCAAAATGTTGTTAGGACCTAATGCAAAACAAGTCTCCCAAATGGAACTTTTAATTAATTTTTTCTTATTTAAACAGGTTGACTACACATCTAAACCGGGCGCATGGCTGGGTTAGAATTAAGTCAACTAATTTAAATGATTCACTTTTTAATTTGTTTAAATGAAAATTTGAGTTTCACTTTATTTGTGATTATATTTATTTAAATATGTTGACTATATATTTGAACCGAGCGCAACGCTGGGTTAAAAAATTAAGTCAACTAAGTAAATTTGTATTTTTTTATTTAAATGAAAATTTTAGTTTCACTTGATTTGTGATTAAATTCATTTAAAACGTTGACTACATATTTGAACCGGGTACAAGACCGGGTTAAAGTTAAGTCAACTAATTCAAATAAATTATATTTTTAATTTATTTAAGTAAAAATTTTAGTTTCACTTGATTTGTGACTGTACCTATTAAAATAGGTTGCTTAGGTATCTGATTCGGACATAAATCTAAATTGGAATTAGGCCAACTGTAGTTCTATTAAAAAACTTAAAATTTTAATTTTAATTTTGACAAATTAAATTGTCTGTTTTAGTTTTACTCAAATTTAAATATCATGTTGACAATTAATATTTCGAGTAATTTTGAAAAATTAATAATTTAAATGTCATGGAGAATTTAATAAAAATAAGTTCTAACCATATAAAATTTAAATTATTTTTAGCCATCATGAGTAAACAAAAAATTAATGTTAAATTTTATATTTTAATACTATTTTGGAGAGTACAAAGTTGTCCATAATTTTTACAAGCCGTTGAGGCGTATTTGAAGAGTATAAAATTATTCATTTATTGTTATTGCGCTAAAAAGTCATTTTTTGGATAGCATGAAAGCTGTCCATATTTTTAATGGGCTAAAAAGTCATTGGTGGGGGACCTGAATGGCTATTCATATTTTAAGTGGGTTTAAAACCATATTTAAAGGACCCGAATTGGCTGTCCATATTTTAAGCAGGACCCAAATAGACTGTTCATATTTTAAGCATGCTAAAAAGTCATTTGTGGAGAACCCGAATGGGCTATCTATATTTTAAGCGGTCTTAAAAGTTATTAGCGGAGGACTCGAATGGATTGTCCAATTTTTAGAGAGTACAAAGGCTGTTCGTATTTTATGTGGGCTAAATACCAATTTTTAGAGAGCACAAATGCTGTTTATATTTTAAGCGGGCTAAAAGTCATTGGTAAAGGATCCAGATAAACTGTCCAATTTTAGAGTTGACTTAAAACTATTGGTGAAGGACCCGAATGGGCTTGTTCAAATTTTAGGCTAAAAGCCGTTAGTTTTATTTATTTAATTTAAAAAGATGATTGGGTTCGTTCCAAAATAAGTACACCCAAATCATTATTTTATAGTGTTGCTATTGTAGTGACAAAAAAAAAAAGATATTTATTTTGAGAATTTTGAAATATCTAGACTCGTTTATTTTGTTAAAATATTGGGCATAAAGCTATTTGCCCGTTCCAATGGAAGTACACTCATACCAATTTTAAAAATTTCAATGGCAGAAAACACACTAAAACATTTTTTTTAGACTGCCTGAACAGATAGAGAGAGAACCATACGATAGATTTTGACAAAATTAATTTTTTGGTTATGAATTTAGAATCCAAAAAACAAAATTTATTTTGAGAAGATAGAGAAAAATAGAGAGAATAGAGAGAGAGAGAGAGAGAGAGATATCAGAAACCAAACCACTCACATGTTGGGGTGGTTTTAACAAATGGCATTCTTTCTTTCAAATGTTTTAATGTTGATTCGGGAAAAAAGCTTTAATGCCACATTTTTCTCCTTGTCTTTTTTTTTTTTTTTTGCTTTAACAAACAGTTATTTTTATTTATTTATTTTTTTTAGGAAATAATCCTAAATTTTTTTTTTTTACATTTTAACAGTGATGATAGCCTTTTATCTAAAATACTCTCTCTCTCTCTCTCTCTCTCTCTCTCTCTCTCTCTCTCTCTCTCTTGTGGAGTAGATAAGATGTATTTACTAAATAATGCAATGCCACCCAAAACCTTAAGGAAAGTGGTAGTTCATAAAACCTAAAATAGATTTTATAATGTATGCAACTTTTAATTTTTTGAAGTTTATTATGGACCACATTTTTTAATAAAAGCTGAGAAAGTTAGTTTTTAAGAAACTCTACTTTGATGTTTATTTTTTACTTTTGTATTTTAATAATTAACTTTAATAAAAGCTAAATTTAAATAACTCAAATTTATTTAGAATAAGTTGTTTTTTTTGTGGCTAACTTTGTCCTTGGAGTAGGTTTTTTTTCTGGAATAAAGTTATTTTTTGTATCTGTTTTATTAAAATAATTATATTAATAATAGGTACACAGATAACTAACCACAGATTAACCACAGAAATTAAATCCTGATAATATATTTACAATAAGATTTACAATATTTATCAATTTTAATACAAATAGATATTCATGATCAACTTTATGTGATTTATGTGGCTGATTGTCTTTTTGTAAAGTGTTTTCTACATAATTATTGTGCCCATATTTGTTAATGTGTCATAATTTTTGTTCATATAGGGACTTGAAAAAAAATATTTGAATTATTTTATATGCAACAAAATGGGAATACATCAGCTGTCGATTTATTTTAAGCCTAAGCAATCGAAAACAGTATTAAAAATAAAACCAATCACACAAAAGAGAGACTCGCGAATTTTTACGTGAAAAACCCTCGGGTAAAAACCATTGTACTAATCTAAGTCCAAGTAAATCAAACACTATACTACTGAACTGTTACAAGTTCACTTACAGACTCCAGTCGAATCCCCAATCTAGACACTTTAAGTCTCTCTTACTGCGACTAATCTGAGTCCATGTAAATCAAGCACTGTACCACTGAATAGTTACAAATCCACTTACAGACTCCAGTCAAATCCTCAATCTAGACACCTTAAGTCTCTCTTACTGCGACTAATCTGAGTCCATGTAAATCAAGCACTGTACCACTGAATAGTTACAAATCCACTT